>VMOF01000369.1:38693087-38704253 GCA_011764245.1 Trialeurodes vaporariorum | reverse complement strand
GAGTTATGGGGGCGGCCCCCAGACCCCCCTTTAGAATTCTGGGGGAGACCACTAGACCCACAAGTATTTATCAAATATTTTCATCTCTAGACACAATTCTGCCTTCAATCAAAGAGTTTGCAAATTTGTTGAGAAGCTGTACGAATAGTTGCCTACTTCATCAATTGAAGGCTAATTGAGATCCCGAAATTCTAATCTGATGTTGCTTTCAACAAGTTTTAGATTAATTCCAGATTCCAATAAGTTCTTATTCTTTAAGCATTCATTCTATTTGTTGGAGTTTCTTTTTTTCCTTAGTTTTTATAGGTTGTCAAAATCGATATTGATTCTTGCATTTCCTCCAATAGTCTAGGGCCCGAAAATCGACTTTGGGGTACACTTTTTATACTTTCAGGGCGTGTTCTGGGTCACATGGGACACCCTTTTTTGCCCATAGGAGCTCCCAAAAAATCCGGCCGCACCTTCATATCCGCCATTTTGTATTTTTTTGGAGTTTTCCGAGGTGCATTCAAAAAATCACATAAATGCAGAGAACGGCCGCTTCTAGGAAAAAATGTCTAAGGTAAAAAGTTGTTTAAAATTAATTTTTACATCCAGTAAATTCGCTATGAAACCCCATATCGCCTGTTTAAGTGGAAAAAAATCGCAAAAACATGAAAAAAAATTCAAAATTTTCCTCTCTAAGTTTTGAGGCAAAAATTGTCAACCAGCATAGCTGACGCCAGAAAGGTGCTAATTTTTTTTCAGCTCGGTAGAAATCATCCCAACATACTACCAAAGCACCCTACGTCCCTAATCGCGTCAGGGCTTAGCCCCTTTCCCGGCCTTAGCACTCGGACTTGGCCTATATCTGAAAACTCAAAGATCTCAAAATTCGCGTAATATACGAATACCTCTGAAATGTAGCAAAATATCGATAATACAATCCCGAATGAAGCCTCATTTTGTGTTTTCTGAGTCGCAACACTCAAGAAAATCATCTGAAGGACGTAAAAGTTTACCCGGAATGGTGCTTTCCTTTACATTTTGGCTGAAATAGCCTGAACTGGCTGCTGTGAGAAACGCGCTCAGCAGGATGAGTCAGACCACCCGTATCAGCCGTTTTTGGCGATGAAGGACTGAACTTCCAACTTTAAGATAGGTAAGTCGGGTGGGGAAATACACCCGAAAAATCAGAATTTCGTATTTTCAATAGCTCCCGAGGTCTCCCTAAGGGGGTTTCGGGAGACGGTGAGGGGCGGGGGCAGGGGGGGGGGTTCAAAAACAAAAACTCTGATTTTGCAAGCTTTTACTGGCTCTCTAATGGCAAATGTAACGTCAAATTTGTAATTTCCTCAATATTTTAGTGAGACGTTTGAAGGGAAAAAGCCAATTTTTTCCGATTTAGGGCCCCCGTAAAAGGGGGACTCCCGTGCTAAAAACCCCCGCAAGTATTCAAAACCACAACAACGTAAATTCGTTGAAGAAACTCGGGGAAAATTGCTTCTCCAGGTTTTCGACGACGAGAAACTCGAATATTTGGGTCTCGAAGAGCACCTGGGCCTTTTGGGTACGTAAGGGGGGGCGACGCGATCCCCAATCGCGCGTGTTTCAACTAAACCTCATCGTAGAATATCGGGAAAAATTCTATCCCCGGTCTCTGACGACGGAAAACTCAGATCTCTGGGTTTCAAACGGCACTCAGGGACATTTCGAGGCCGTTCATGGGATGTGGTGGGGGGAGGGGGGGCTCCAGTCTTGTCCAGAGAAATTAATAATAGAGACCACGCACAAGCCGCGTGCGCGCGGTGGGTAACTTATTTTTCGGGACTCAACAGGAATTAACACAGGGAGCAGGAAGGAGCGCCATCCATTATGGACCATACGTTGACTGATGCAATTTCGGTGCTGCGGTTTCTTTAGGCAAAAATCTCAACGAATTTTCTCATCAGTCAACGTATGGTCCATGTTTGTGGTGTTCTATTGAGACCCCGAAAAAAAAAAGTTGCCTCCGCGCGCAAACGTGGGAAAGATAGATAGTGCAAGTGCGTGGTCTCTATTATACAAACAAGGTGTTTCAGACCACCCGCGCGTCCACCATGATTTTAGCGGAAACAGCGCAAGAAACGGAAATCCTGACGAGACATTTCCAATGTATGTCATCCTAAAAAAATTCAGGGAAAATATTGCCGTCCCCGAGAAACGGCCCTTGAAGACCTATTAGGACCAAAAAAAAAGGGGCCAAATTGCTGTTTCTCGATGTTTTCTAATGGGACGTGTGTTATTTTATTTTAAAAATAGAGTCAAAACACATAAAAATAAACATTTATGGTTCAGGGCATTTTTTTCAAAAAATGGCCCCTTTTCAAGTTAGGCCGTTTAAAAAAAATTGGGGTCATTTTGAATTGCTCGCTGTGACCTTAAAAATGGACGGCATTCAAAAAACTAAAAATACCCTGAGTGAGCAGATTAAGAACTTTCTTTTGATGTATCGCAACCCTATCTTCTGCGGAAAGAAATTGGGGGCCCCCTCCCCCCAATTTTTGATGCTTTGGGGGCTTCTACGAAATAAATGTCATATGGCAAGGTATAGGTTGTGATACATCATTCGAAAGGTCTTGAGAAGACAAAGAAAATGGTCTAAACCCGAACTCAATCGAATAATTTTAACGAGAGTTCTAGCGTAACCTCTCCCCCTATATTTTGCAGCTTGAGGAGGGGGGGCTGAGAGTAAAATTGGAAATGGCCGGGTAAAATATGTTATAAAATATTCGAAAGTCCTTAAAAATACGAAGAAAATGGTCCAAACCGGGTATCAGTTCTGTAACTTCAGCGAGAGTTACAGCCATTCAAAGATTTGCAGTATTTTTCTCGTACTCGCTTGATTTTGTAAGTGGTCGTAATTGTTTTCTATGGCCTCCTCGATGTATCCTCCCATTGCATCAGTCATCAACGTATGGTCCATAAATTATGGTGCTCCTTCCTGCTCCCTGTGTTAATTCCTGTTGAGTCCCGAAAAATAAGTTACCCACCGCGCGCACGCGGCTTGTGCGTGGTCTCTATTATTATTGTCTATGGACAAGACTGGACCTCCCCCCCCCCCCCCCCCGCATCCCCATGAACGGCCTCGAAATGTCCCTGTCGAGTGCCGTTTGAAACCCAGAGATCCGAGTTTTCCGTCGTCAGAGACCGGGAATAGAATTTTTTCCCGAGGTTCTGCGATGAGGTTTAGTTGAAACACGTGCGATTGGGGATCGCGTCACCCCTCCCCCCCTTACGTACCCAAAAGGCCCCTAAACATCAGCAGGTGCTCTTCGAGACCCAAATATTCGAGTTTCTCGTCGTCGAAAACCTGGAGAAGCAATTTTCCCCGAGTTTCTTCAACGAATTTACGTTGTTGTGGTTTTGAATACTTGCGGGGGTTTTTAGCACGGGAGTCCCCCTTTTACGGGGGCCCTAAATCGGAAAAAATTGGCTTTTTCCCTTCAAACGTCTCACTAAAATATTGAGGAAATTACAAATTTGACGTTACATTTGCCATTAGAGAGCCAGTAAAAGCTTGCAAAATCAGAGTTTTTGTTTTTGAACCCCCCCCCCTGCCCCCGCCCCTCACCGTCTCCCGAAACCCCCTTAGGGAGACCTCGGGAGCTATTGAAAATACGAAATTCTGATTTTTCGGGTGTATTTCCCCACCCGACTTACCTATCTTAAAGTTGGAAGTTCAGTCCTTCATCGCCAAAAACGGCTGATACGGGTGGTCTGACTCATCCTGCTGAGCGCGTTTCTCACAGCAGCCAGTTCAGGCTATTTCAGCCAAAATGTAAAGGAAAGCACCATTCCGGGTAAACTTTTACGTCCTTCAGATGATTTTCTTGAGTGTTGCGACTCAGAAAACACAAAATGAGGCTTCATTCGGGATTGTATTATCGATATTTTGCTACATTTCAGAGGTATTCGTATATTACGCGAATTTTGAGATCTTTGAGTTTTCAGATATAGGCCAAGTCCGAGTGCTAAGGCCGGGAAAGGGGCTAAGCCCTGACGCGATTAGGGACGTAGGGTGCTTTGGTAGTATGTTGGGATGATTTCTACCGAGCTGAAAAAAAATTAGCACCTTTCTGGCGTCAGCTATGCTGGTTGACAATTTTTGCCTCAAAACTTAGAGAGGAAAATTTTGAATTTTTTTTCATGTTTTTGCGATTTTTTTCCACTTAAACAGGCGATATGGGGTTTCATAGCGAATTTACTGGATGTAAAAATTAATTTTAAACAACTTTTTACCTTAGACATTTTTTCCTAGAAGCGGCCGTTCTCTGCATTTATGTGATTTTTTGAATGCACCTCGGAAAACTCCAAAAAAATACAAAATGGCGGATATGAAGGTGCGGCCGGATTTTTTGGGAGCTCCTATGGGCAAAAAAGGGTGTCCCATGTGACCCAGAACACGCCCTGAAAGTATAAAAAGTGTACCCCAAAGTCGATTTTCGGGCCCTAGACTACAATGAATACAATTTTTAGTTCCTTCTTTCAAACGGTGGATCTTCAAAAGATTTTTTTAGTTTAGCAGATTAAACCCCCTCCAAAGATGTATTTTGTTTGCAGACTGCATACACAACATTTCAACAAAATTCATCCAGCCATTTTTGATTGACTCTTCTCTATACGTTTAATTTTTCTTATACGTTCTTTTTTTGGTTTGATGGAACCTATATGCCTTTAAACAGTATCAGACTTAAGAGTTGTTGATTGTAGCTATACATGGAAAAAAAATTATGCCTAGGCAGATTGCAAACTTTTTGTTTTAATATTCATCGAACTTAATTGAGTCATACTTGAATTACTAGTTCCAAATATTATTTTTGTCTTTATATTGGCTTTAGTTTAAAAGATTTTTGCTCGATCGCACCTGTATTGGCCTTGAAACGGTCTTAATGGTTTTTTATGATGACTGTATGTAATATGTTATGTTTGTGCAAAGTTTCATCAAAATTCATCTCATTCATGATTGACTCCAAGTTTTACTATTAATTCCTCACTTTAATTCTTTTTTTTTGGGTCGAACATCCTATTTTGATTTTTAAACTCTCTTAAGGGTTGTATATTGTAACTGTAAGGGATACTTTCTTTTGTAGACTAATAGTAGATTTTATTTTCAAGTTTTCATCAAAATTCATTGGACCAAACCTGAACTATCCCAATTAACAGGAATATGTTTTTATTTGCTTTTATTCCCATATTTTTTTCTCAATCACACCTATATTGCCTCTTGAAAAGGTTTTATCAGTTGTGTATGGTGACTAAGAAAGCAAAATATGTTAGTATTTTGATAGTGGATTGTGTGTACAAAAGTTTCATCAAAATTCATGGAGCCATAATTGATTGACTCCAAGTAAAAAGATTAATTTCTCACGATAATTCCATTTTTTGGCTCGAGCGCACTTATTTTGATTTTTTAAACGGTTTTAAGGGTTGAATATTGTAACTATGTGTGGTTTATTTTATAGTAGGCTGAATGTAGATTTTTTTTGCTAACTTCCATCAAAATTGATTGAGCCAAACTTGAATTATTCCAGTTTTACCCATTTTTACCCTTTTTACCATTGATTTCAATGGAAATCATTTTTTCCCCATAACTAACCTAAAAGTTGAAATTTCAAAAAAACAAAAAAAGTGCCTCTGGGGAATCTAAAAAGCAACAGCTGTGCAAAATCTGGAAGCATAAGGACCAATATTTCAAAAGTTATGGGAAGGTACGGACGGACTGACTGACGGACTGACGGACAGACGCCACAGATTTTTTTTGCATATATGTCTCTATGTTCGAAAGGGTTAAGAAATATGGGAATATGATTGAAGTATGTTCTTTCTGATGGTATTAGACATGATGAGAGGCCATTATTTTGTAAAAATCATGATTGACTTGGTCGTGAGAGGCCAACTATCGCAACAAAATACCTTGAAAATCTCTGCGCCATCGCAATACTTTCTCAATTTTTCTAATTTCATTAGAGTGAGAAAGTAAAAAGTCCCTCTGGGGAACATTAAAGGCAACATCTCTGCAAAGAGGTTGTTTCATCGCCCATAAGGAATGGGCTGAGAATGGATTTCCTTCATTTTTTCAGGGCTGATAGAACTATTCTTGGGGAGTCTAAAACTGGCCTATTTTTTATTTTTGCCCTCTTAGAACCGGGGGGGCGGGGGGTCAAAGGCAAAACGGTTTTTTGGCCATAACTTTTGAACGGTTTAAGATATTAAAACGAACTTTTTTTTAATCAAAAGATCTTTTAAAGACCTATCTTTTGATGTGTATAATATTTCAAAAATATTAAATTTCAGTCGAGTTATTGCATTTTCAAAATTATGGAAATTCCAAAAAATTAGTTTTTTGGATTTTTTTCATATAGGGATTGCACTGAGGAAAACAAAGAACTGTTTCAAAGAAAGCCCTTTTTTTCCGGTTAAAATGAGCTAAAGTTCGTTTTCGGGAAATGATTTGTCTTTGAGTTATGAATTTTTAAAGTGTCAAAAATCGCTATTTTTGGGTTCCCAGCGGCAGCGACGATGCCGAAAAAAATCATTTCTCCGCATGTAGTGGATGAAAGTCAATGAAAATCGGTATCTGGAGGTTTTGGAGGTCGCAGATTTCAATTCTGCCGTCAGATTTGAAGAATTGTAAAATCCAAGATGGCTGCCGAGTATATAGAGGTCGGCAGCCATCTTGGATTTTACAATTCTTCAAATCTGACGGCAGAATTGAAATCTGCGACCTCCAAAACCTCCAGATACCGATTTTCATTGACTTTCATCCACTACATGCGGAGAAACGATTTTTTTCGGCATCGTCGCTGCCGCTGGGAACCCAAAAATAGCGATTTTTGACACTTTAAAAATTCATAACTCAAAGACAAATCATTTCCCGAAAACGAACTTTAGCTCATTTTAACCGGTAAAAAAAGGGCTTTCTTTGAAACAGTTCTTTGTTTTCCTCAGTGCAATCCCTATATGAAAAAAATCCAAAAAACTAATTTTTTGGAATTTCCATAATTTTGAAAATGCAATAACTCGACTGAAATTTAATATTTTTGAAATATTATACACATCAAAAGATAGGTCTTTAAAAGATCTTTTGATTAAAAAAAAGTTCGTTTTAATATCTTAAACCGTTCAAAAGTTATGGCCAAAAAACCGTTTTGCCTTTGACCCCCCGCCCCCCCGGTTCTAAGAGGGCAAAAATAAAAAATAGGCCAGTTTTAGACTCCCCAAGAATAGTTCTATCAGCCCTGAAAAAATGAAGGAAATCCATTCTCAGCCCATTCCTTATGGGCGATGAAACAACCTCTTTTGGATGCTTATGGATCAATAGTTAAAAAGTTATGCTGGGTTTCACGTTTTTGATTACAGATAGACAGACAGACAGACAGAGGCCACAGAAATTGTGTGCATTTACTCCTCTCCACCGCATATGGTTAATAAATATTGAAATATCATGGATGGATGTTCTTTAGGATAGTATTAGGCATGATAAGAGCCAATTATTTTATAATTATCATGATTGACTTAGTCGCAGCGGGTCAAGTATTGAAACTAAATGCATCAAAAATCTCTGCGCCATTGCAATACTTTCTCAATTTTTCTAATTTCATTAGAGTGAGAAAGTAAACACGTATGTTAGACAAGGATGGACCACAGGATAAAACCCCCTCTTTCTGTCCTTTTCCTACTTACACATTCAAATGGGAAATGAGAGAGAGAGAGAGATGGAAGAGATCCTAATTGCGCCAGTGCAACGAGAGTTTCTTCATCTCTCTCTTTCCCCCATTAAAAAACGTATGTTAGACAAGGATGGACAAGGGAATAAAACCCCCTCTTTCTGTCCTTTTCATACTTATACACCAAATGGGAAATGAGAGAGAGATGGAAGAGATCCTTGTTGCGCCAGTGCAACGAGAGTTTCTTCATCTCTCTCTTTCCTCCATTAAAAAACGTATGTTAGACAAGGATGGACTACGGGATAAAACCCCCTCTTTCTGTCCTTTTCCTACTTACACATTCAAATGGGAAATGAGAGAGATATGGAAGAGATCCTGGTTGCGCCAGTGCAACGAGAGTTTCTTCATCTCTCTCTTTCCTCCATTAAAAAACGTATGATAGACCAGGATGGACTACGGGATAAAACCTCCTCTTTCTGTCCTTTTCCTACACTGTTAAAAATAATTCATTCCAAGAAGGACTTAATACGGGAACTAGGCCAAATTTAACACCAGCGTTAGAGTGAACTCAAATATGAACTCGATTTGACGAGTCATGCAACACACGTTAGATTAGTTTCACTCTAATTGACATAAGTTTGGATTGATTAATAGAAGAAACGTTGGAATCATTTTATGCGAAAATGGGTGATTTGACGCTAGCTAAGAGTTTAAGTAATCCATGTTCTCGAGCGATTGATTCCAAATTGGACTATCCATAAACCGGGAGTGGGGGTAGGGGAGGGGAGGGGAGGGGGAGAGGTCGATGGCGGGGGTAGGGAGGGGGAGGTAGGGGGTGGGGGAGGTTGGGTTGGGGAGGGCATGGGGGGCTGTTGGGGTGGTGAGGGGAGGGAGGGATGGTAAGGGAGGGGCTGGTAATAGTTGGGTAGGTACTGCGGGGAGGGAAGGGCAGGCGTGGTTGTGTGAAGAGGGGTGAAAGCGGGAGGGGAGGGGAGAGGAACAATATTAGGGATTGATAAAGCCAACAAAAATATTGTCTTGTGCTTACGGGGTCGACTGACCAAATGTCCGGCCTACACCGGTTACAAATTTTTACTGCCACCGCCGGGATTCGAACGCGCAACCTACCTATTCCTAGCCTAACACCCTATCCGATACACTAACCTATCAGTTACCAGAATGCGACGAAATTACGGTATTTAAGGTTGTAGACGGTATAGAAACGAACTCCAAGAACTTTAAAATGACTCTATGACAAGAGTTCATTCACTCGAGCATCAGATTTAACTGAATCTAAGTCTTTTGCTGATTTAACTCTAAGTTCAGTTCCTTAAACTTCTTTTTCAAGTGTAGTAATTCTTGTGAGTGTGTTTTGACTCCGTTTCCGTGTGATATAAAAATTAACCTGACGTGAGTTCATTTACCAGAGCGCAAGATTCAATTGAATCAAAGCCTCGCTGATTTAACGACAAGTTTAGCTCCTTTCAGTCTCTTTTGTAGATGGATTGACTCTTCATGTGTAGTCATTTTGGAGTGGAAAAAAAACAAACTATTCTAAGTTTTTAGTCCTTTCACTAAGCATGGAGTCAATTCACTTCTCAGACATTATTTAACTCGATAAAGATCAATATGTCTAATGTTTGGGTAAATGCAACTGTCAATAATGTGAATTTTTAATCCATTTTAACTAAAATGAATCATAATTCCTTGAATGATTCCAAAAAAGAGTTACCGACTCCAATTTAGGGTGCATTTGGATCCGAAAAAAATGACTCCAAGTCACAAAAAGTCACTCCAGTGTTACTTTTTTTTTACAGTGTACTTACACATTCAAATGGAAAATGAGAGAGATATGGAAGAGATCCTGGTTGCGCCAGTGCAACGAGAGTTTCTTCATCTCTCTCTTTCCTCCATTAAAAAACGTATGTTAGACAAGGATGCACAAGGGAATGAAACCCCATCTTTCTGCCCTTTTCCTACTTACACATTCAAATGGAAAATGAGAGAGATATGGAAGAGATCCTGGTTGCGCCAGTGCAACGAGAGTTTCTTCATCTCTCTCTTTCCTCCATTAAAAAACGTATGTTAGACAAGGATGCACAAGGGAATGAAACCCCATCTTTCTGCCCTTTTCCTACTTACACATTCAAATGGAAAATGAGAGAGATATGGAAGAGATCCTGGTTGCGCCAGTGCAACGAGAGTTTCTTCATCTCTCTCTTTCCTCCATTAAAAAACGTATGTTAGACAAGGATGCACAAGGGAATGAAACCCCATCTTTCTGCCCTTTTCCTACTTACACATTCAAATGGAAAATGAGAGAGATATGGAAGAGATCCTGGTTGCGCCAGTGCAACGAGAGTTTCTTCATCTCTCTCTTTCCTCCATTAAAAAACGTATGTTAGACAAGGATGGACTACGGGATAAAACCCCATCTTTCTGCCCTTTTCCTACTTACACATTCAAATGGGAAATGAGAGAGATATGGAAGAGATCCTGGTTGCGTCAGTGGGTCTCAATGATAAAGCAGGTACAGAGTTAGTGATTTTGATTACTATAGCGATCGTTTCGTAATCCCATTGAGTTGATTATGATCGAGAAGTTATATGTTTATGGGTGATCTTTCGAGAGGATGCAATTCAGAGACATTTTACTTTGAAACACTGAGAGAATTATTGTTTTAATCCAAGGTGTGTTTCGTTTGTGTTAAAGAAAGTGCAGAGTGAAATGTTGACAAAGGGGGAGTTCCTTTAACTCAAGGAAAATGTCTGTCTTTACAAGTATAATATTCCTTGTTGTGAAAGTGATCTGCTCGGGTCCAGCGGACTAATTGTTTACTCTCATACGTTTAACCAATAGAAAATACTGTCTTTAAGTGGCGCTATTGGTCTAGAATTGTAAGATTTTACTGTTGCTATGGTAACTATAGTTAAATAGTCGGTTTTTAAAAGCTACCAATGAATATTATTCATGAATCAAACTCAACTATAATTACCATAGTATCGGCAAAATCATACTATTCTCAATTAATAGACTCACAGATAGACAGTCTTATACATCATAGTTTAACATGAAAATAAACGATCAGTCCGAAAGGCAGGGTCACGAACAATACCTGTACCCATGGGCGGATACAGAGAATTGTCTTTCTCTCTCTCCCTTCATTTGAACTTATGTGTTAGAAAAGGATAGCAGAGGGGGCCATCACGTGACTTTGGCCCCCTCTTCTGTCCTTTTCTAACGCACGTTTTCAAATGGGAGGAGAGAGAGATAGACAATTCCCTGTATCCGCCCATGCCTGTACCCGGACTATTGAAATCAGCTTATGCCTAAAGAACACGTTCGGTCTACTGGTGTAAGTACATATCACCCATTCCGATTGTATATCCAGAGCTCATCCTTTTTTCCAGTTTAATATTTTTTTTTTTAAAAATTCCTTGAAAGGTCCTTAAAGTGCTTTAGTTCAAGATGTGTTTCT
>VMOF01000369.1:38585587-38690587 GCA_011764245.1 Trialeurodes vaporariorum | reverse complement strand
AATTAAATGCTCACAGGCCGATCGCGTCGATCAATAGTTTAAACTAGAGTCCCTATATGTAGGGAGTTAAGACAAGTGAAACCATGGGATGTCATTGGATGTCATTGGAACCATTGGATGTGATTTTGCACATGTCTTTACATTCTGAGGGCCGTCGTTGTGTTTTGGTCCACTGCAAAGATTACGGTGCCGCTGAGTTTCTAACGATGTAATCTTCCGCTGCTTTTGTTGATCGACATATTTATTTACGCTTTGAAAGTTTTTTTTGTGATTTTTAGACATTCCAGAGTCGTATCATGTTTAAAATTAATATAATCATCGAAAAGTAACTCTTTTTCCGTAAAACCTCGTTGGTAAGCAACTGCGATTGTAAACGAAAGTGCAAAATAGCATCCAATCGCGGCGTCTGTAGAGCCTAAAACTCATCGACCAATCATAAGTTGACTACCCTCTTGTCTTAACTCTCTGCATATAATAGGGGCTCTAGTTTAAACAAGTCTACGAGTGACTCTTATGGAGTCCCTAATTGTATAATGTTATAAGACAAAGTGAATCCATGGAAGCCGTGATTGTATGCATTTTTGCACATTTATTCTTAACATTCTGAGGGCCGATGTTGTGTTTTGGTCTCATGCAAATATTACAGTGTCGTAGTGTTTCTAACGGTGTAATATTTCACTATGCCTTTGTTCAACGATATCTATTTACGCATTTGAAAATTCTTTCGGGAGTTATAGGCATTCTTGGGGTGCATCATGATTAAAATTAACAAGTTCATCGATGATTAACTCTTTGATCCCTAAATTACCGTTTGACTCCTTCACTTGTAAACAAATGTACAAAAACGCATCCAATCAGAGCTGCCAATTTGCGTAGATTTAATGGAATTTTTAAATTCACCGATGATTTCACCAATTGAGTAAAGATTACATAGTTCAATTCAGTGTATCACTGTATTGCACGAAAATACTCTGATCTGTAATCTTTTCTCAGTCGGTAGAAATGCCGTGAATTAATTAAAATATACCAGTTGAGAAAAGATAAATTCCGCTAGTATTTTCGTGAATTGCAGCCATACACTGAACTAAACTCTGTAATCTTTTCTCAATCGGTGGAATCTTCGGTGAATTTCAAAATGCCATTAAATCTACGCAAATCGGCAGCTCTGCATCCAATGGTGGCGCCCGTACAGCCTAAAACTCATGACCAATTAGAGGTTGACTATATACCCTCTTGTTTTAACTCTCTACATACAGGGACTGTAGGTAAGTGATGCAACTTCGGTTCAGAATCGTGTCATGCTTATTGAGAGCTGCTATGGTAGCCGTGGTTTAATAAAGCTAGAACTAAGGATAAACTTAGCTATGAATACCATAGCAACCTAAACATTTCAACTTGATTGAGTTGCATATCACCATTGTCACCGCGGTAAAAAACTTCACACCCCAATATGCTATCCCTTTGGGAGATTCTTACTTATATGGAATAACGGCATTTCTATGCGGTCCATTTATTTCTCTCGCTTTCTCTCTCTCTCGCTTTCTCTCTCTCTCGCTTTCTCTCTCTCTCGCTTTCTCTCTCTCCTCTCTCTCTCTTCCTCTCTCTCTCTCTCTCTCTCTCTCTCTCTCTCTCTCTCTCTCTCTATCTCCCTTTCTCTCTCTCCTTCTTAGTTTTCTTGCGGTTACAGGTCTTTCTTCCATTTTCCGTTCGAAACACTTCTAGAGTGCTACAGTGATGGAAAAAGAGGCCACGGAACAGGAAGAAAAATGCTTCTTCGACTGATGAAAAAGGGGAAACCCATTGCAACACTTGCCGGGTCTCGTATTTTTACTATAGTCATGCCTCGTCCATTTTTCAGTTTTTTCCCCCTTTCGGAATCCAGACAATCTCGAAAGCAAAGTAGCCACATTGCATAGTGAGACTTGATGCACTATCAAATTCGTACCAAAAATCGTCATTCTTAAAATCTGTTTAAAATCAACAGACATCTGTTACACTATTGAATGATGTCTGAAATATAGATGAATGAAAGAAAATAAAAGCTCTTACGATGGGAGGCAGAGTCAGGACTATCTATCAAGTCCTATCTTCCACTCAACCTCTCAGCTCATCTACCCCATAATGAAAACAGAAGTCACGAAAAATAAAATAGAGAAGAGAGAGAGAGAGAGAGAGAGAGAGAGAGAGAGAGAGAAAGAGAGAGAGAGAGAGAGAGAGAGAGAGAGAGGGGGGGGAGAGAGAGAGAAAGAGAGAGAGAAACACAGAGACAGAGAGAAAGACACACAGACAGAGAGAAAAACACAGAGACAAGCAGAGAGAGATTCAGACAGAGAGAGAAAGAGAGGGACATAGACAGACAAATGTCAGCATTCTCTTTCGCTAACTGTGGCAACGGTGATTGAGGAAAGACTCGAAAACGGAATCACGCAAACGGAAGCGCTCAATCGAATGATCCGTGAAAAAGCTTCTTTTTCATCAATTTTTTCACGGATCGGTGGAGGAGAGAATATTCTAACACCACCCACCCCCTCTCGCCCCTTCTCTTTGCCGCGATGGTTGTTCCTCAGGGAGCCCCATGCACTCACCTCCCCAAATTATACAGTCATTGCAGCGTTTGCGTGCGGCACTTGAAGTGCTGAAGATATCGCGCACTATTTCCCGCCGCGTACACGAAACGGTCACACGTGTTTCTCTTTCTGCATTTTGAATAAAACGTTTCGCGCAACGGACTTTATAGATATTCGTCTTTATACGTTCAATTCACTCTTTCCACATCGCAGTTTTTGCCAGGTCAATGAATCGAATTAAATATTTGTATCAGGATGAAGGCTTATATATGTGCAGTATATATTATATTATAGGAACATTCGTCCAATGATTTCCGTCCATATTGGGATCGGTCCAAAATATTATAATATTTGTACGTCCAATAATTAATGTCCTTCGCATTATTATAACCTAATCGTTGGGCTTGAATACGAACTTTTCTGCGATAATATTTGCCCTTTATCAATCAATTAGTGGTACAAAATCATTAATGACCAGTTTATGTCCCAAGACAGAAATGGAAACATATTCCACAACAATTAAGGTTAGGAATTTTAGAGACGCTATTGCAACTTTGTTTTTTTCCTATTGAAAACTGTCACAATTTTTGTTAGGACCATAAGCTTAGCTATAATTTTTGGATCTTTGGCAAAATGGCAACCATTTTTCATTAGTAAAATTGGATCAATTTGAAAAAATTATCAAAAATGTATTGTAAGTTTATAAAAAATCCTTTAAAAATTGGTTAGGCATCAGCAAACACTAGCAATGAAGATTGAAAAAAACTGCTATTATACTTATGTTCAACCTTATCAATTGGACTAAAATGCGCAAAATGGACATTTAATAACATTTTGGTCAAAAAGATATGATGGATAGAATTATTAAGTGATTGTATTATACTATACGACAAATGTTATAATTGGACGAAAGTCTTCACTGAGAGAAATCACCTCTTTATAAACAAGGAAACACGTTTACTTGTGACAGTTTTCCTTGTGGGAAGTAAGTTCTGATTGCATGAAGGAGAGAATCACTGTCACAACAAGGAATCTTTCACTTGCAGCAGCAAACATTTCCCTTGGGTTAAAGGAATTTCCCCCTAGTCAATATTTCATTGTGCAGTTTTTTTAACACAAACTAAATACACCTTGGATTAAAAAAAGAATTCTCTCGGTGTTCGGACGTGAGTTCCTGGAACCGTATACTTATAAATATTGCGTTTAAAATTATACCTTACAAACAAATACCGGACTGATTTTGGTTTTGGTGCAACGGAAAGGCCTTGAGTAACCTTGAAACGTATAAAATTAAGAATTAGCGGAACCTGGTTAAATCTACCGCAACATGCCCTTCCTTTTTATAAATCTTGAGATTTCACGCCACCGTAGCTTTTTCACCAAAGTCCTATACAACTGAAAAAGCCTCCAGCTGAGCTGACAAACCGAGGGGAAACGTTATTCTATAAAATACCGGTGTTGCCAGCTTCGGCATAAAATATTGAAATATATACATTTTGCATATAATTTAATAAATAAAATATATCTTTTGTTGCCAAATCTGACAGCACTGTAAAATAAGCTCTTAGTCAGGGTTGCCATTTTTCGGATAGTCATCCGATTTTTTCCCCATTAGACCTAATGTAAAAATTGATGATTTATAGGGAAATATGGCAACACTGCTAGTAGTACATAAAAGTTAAGAGAGCATTCCACCGAAATGGGCGGATAAAAACGGAGAACGTGGGTCGCGAGTTGGAGAATTTTATTTCCTTCCTTTTTTTTTTTTTCTTTTTTTTTTTTTTTTTTTCTTCCCTCCTCTCCTCATGTTTATTTACAAGGAGAAAAGTAACCGGCGTGGCGGGAAGCAAAGGAAGTAGGCCTTAGGAGGAAGCGGAAATGACATTTATAATCTTAACTGAGCTCCTGTCTCCTGGAAAATGCCTCAAGGAAGCTCCGCAGCACCGCACCGCTTCGAAGCCTCAAGCCTCCGTGTTATGATTGCGCCAAAGCACGGGGATAAAGTAATTGTCTTGCGAACTGTTTCGTGTCCTGGAATTATGTCACCAAGCCGCGACGCGGCCGTGTCTGTCGAGGGACCAGTGATGGTGAGGAAGGGGGTTCCTCTCTTTTTTATGACTCTTGAGAGAATAATCAACGCCTCATTTCTGTAGTTATCGTTAAAGAAAATATAAATTTAAAAACAAAAACAAAAGAAATCGTTCCATTTTCCAATGAGTAAGGAAATTTGTATGAAAACCTTTTACCTAAAATCATCAGACCAATCACTGCGCTAAGCAGAGCTATTTAGACCAGAGCTGCCGTTTTGTGTATAATCAATGCTATTTTTCTATTCACCGATGATTCCACCAGCTAAGAAAATATTACACCGTTCAAATCTGTGTATGACTGTAATGCACGAAAATACTCTGATCTGTAATCTTTCCTTAATCGGTGGAAACTACGTTACTTAATTAAAATATCCGCAAGTTTTTTAAAGTCATCGACGACTCAACCGATTGAGAAAAGATTACAGATGCGAGTATTTTAGTTCATTACAGTAATACACTGAACTGAACTGTGTATAATCTTTTCTCAACCGGTGAAATCATCGGTGAATAGAAAAATAGCTATGATTATACGCAAAACGGCAGCCCTGATTTAGACACTTTTGATTGCCTCAAGGTGATTCCAGGTGAACTTGCCCAGATTTCAATCTGATGAATAGCGCCTCGCTAGCACTGCTCAAAAAGTCAACATATTTTGGCTGTAATTATTGAATTACGCAAAAAAAATCTAATTCGAGGAACGTCAGCACCTTCAACATTCCTTAAGAAGACACCCTGAAAGTTTCAAGCTGAAACACTCAAAAATAAAGCTGGAAATTACGGAAAACGAAAATTCTCATAAGCCTCAATGACTGCGATTGAGGCAGATAGACATATTCTCACTTTCACTCACTCGCACTCATAGCTTATGGCAAAATGATTTCCATAATTTACGGTGATAATTCTCAACCAATTTCGATCAATTAGGGCTCAAAAATCCAAAAAAAATTTTTTGGAGATGCTGATGTTTTTGGATTTTGCGTTTTTTTTAGCTAGTTCCATTTTAAAATGCCAAAAACACGACTTTTTCCAAAAGTGACTAGTGGCGCCATCCATCGGAAAAATCCTATAGCTTGAATCACCTTAGGCTATTCAAGCTATAGATTAGTACAGGTAGATGCATTAGCCGTTTCAGAGCGTCGCGTCGCGTCGTGCGAAATATACCAACGAGCTATAACTTTTGAGTGATTCCAAGGTTTGAGGTTGAATTCTGTAGGTCGTTTCCGGCGATGCCCGAGTTTGTTTGCGAGACGACCGGAAACGATCTACAAAATTTAGCCACAAAATCGATTGTGACGGCAAGACGGCGGCGCCCTAGGTAACAACAGTGAACAATCGGAACGATCCTTGAATTGCCACTCTAAAAGTTATAACTTCTTGATATACACTTCTTTTGGGAGCTTATATGGGTTAGGGATAACGGTATAGTCCGTTTACCGCAGAGTTAGTGTTACCAATGAGCGATTGTGAACCATAAAACATCATTCATCAAAATAAAGTCGCATATTGACGGACTTTATAGAAATAGCTCGAAAAACGTCTACCTTGGTTTTTGAGTTAGGATTGAATGGTAGATAAACACTCACCTAGAGTTATTACGAAACGATGATCCACATCTCGAACCCCGCGAGCTGGTTTCGTAACGCGAGATCGACATTGGTTTTTGTTGGTCCTCTATTATCCTTGCCATTTTTATGTACAAATATGCCATGCCGGTCAACGGCAGCACATACCTGGGAACAAAAAAAATACATACGAGTTATGAAAAAGCTTATTACTATATATTATCAAACAATTTTCAAACGTGAACAACTTTTGATACCATCAAATCCTATAAGACCAAAGCTTTATTAAACGAGTGAGCTTTAATCAAATATGCATTACTATGCAACTATATTCCCACGTAACAAGATGTTTTTCACGAAACTCAAACATTCAAGACAGTCTTGTAGGTAATGACTAAGAACCATGATTATAAACTGCACAGGTCGATGGTAGAGTCCCTTGATGGAAAAATTGTATAGGGAGTACCAACACGAGCTCAACGAGTTCTGATTGGTCGTTGGTTTTAGGCTCTCACGGAGTCGAGCAGGAGTCGACGACATCGAAGGCTCCACACGAAAGGAGTCGATTCGTAGAGGAACGTATGGGAACGGACCGGAATGCCGGCAAATCCGCCAGTCCACCACTGGTCCACTGTCAAACTGAACCTTCGAATGCGTTCACGCGGTCGACAAAATCGACTCCTGTCAAAATGCATAAAGCGTCGTGTCGGTACTCCCTATACAATATTTCCACCAAGGGACTCTAGTCGATGGCAAAGAATGAAATTGAGACTTTAAAGGATTTGGTAGTGCACGTCATGACTCATTTTATATTGTGCTTTGATTTGCAATTCGAGTAGGAGTGTTATTTGACCGTGAAGAAAAAAATCACTAGGCAAGAACGTATTTCGCCAATTCAGCGGTTAGCAGAGATTTCGTCCAATGCCAAAATGTCCAATTTTTTTTGGTCCAACTTTCTATTTTGTACTATGTAAGAAAGAATGCGTACAAAAATTATTTGTCCAAATTTAAAAATATCCAGAGTTTACTTTTGTCCAACAGGAAAATTGGCCGAAAACATTATGTCCAAAAATGAGAAGATGCGCTCTGCACAAGATTCAAAGATTCAATTTGTATTTTGGACGCACTTAGTACGTGGACGAGCAAAAGAAAACCAAAAAAAGTAAACAAATGGAATACAATATTCAGAGTTCAATAAAAAAACAAGCAGGGAAAATTCCAACACGCAGGTGTTGGAAAAGCGTGCCACTAAAGTCTGAACAGCTTTAATGCTTTTGCTAGCAATGATAATTCATCAAAGAGGAACCATGTGACATGGAGCTGATCTCGAGAAAATTGAGTCCAAAGTTGAAGAGCTAGCATTAAACAAAAAACTCGGAATTACTTACGTTTTGATTTCATTCAACTACCGTGTTATGTTTTTGCATTTCAACACCGGAAGAGTGGAATTTCCTATGCAGGAAAGGTACCTACTTAATTTTTAGCGTTTAAAGTGACTTGGTTCCTTTCTTCTTTTTGTTTGGCATAATCACGAAAAACGAATCTCTAAGAGAAACCAAACGGCAGAGTTGGTTTCCACTGTTGATATTTTAAAATCTGTTAATCCGGACTTAAGTCCGTTCCCAATTCTATAAAAGGAACCAAGTCGGAGTTGGTTCCTTACGTGACTCGGATTAAGGTTTAAGAAAAAGGAACCAAGTTCTCATTTTATTTCATCACATGGACAATGACTTCAATGAGGCTTCAATGAGGAAATAGTTGTTATTAGAAGAAGCACTTGTTGCTTCGAGATTGAGTATTGCTAGGTCTATCAATCAATAACTCAATTTTATCAAAAATGTCACTCAGTTCTTTTGTGACAAGTGCTGTCCAATTGAGCTGATTTGGTGAGAAATGATGAAAAAAATAAAAGATCAGATGTATCTATAAGGAGATGAGTCAAAGGCGTTGTTTTTTGTGTTCGTTTTTTGATTTTTGTTTTCAAAACTTTGGAGGGCTCTAGCTCAGAAGAGAAACATTTGCAGCACATATTCGTGTAGGAAAATAAAGCCTTATATATGTGTTGACCCCAAAAATACACTCCATAAGTTTGGCACTTAAGTTTTGAAACACCCTATATTCTTGATATTTTGCTCCCCCCCCCCCCCCGCCACCCTTCACAGAACACAACATCTTGACCGTGCAAATTTTTAAAATCACAGTTTGACTGTAGAGATATTTTCTTCCCCTCCCCCCCCCCCCTTTCAACGAAAAAGGGGAAAATGGATCGCCTATCTTTGATGTTCGTCGTATGCGCGTGCAGAGATTGTTCGGCTTTACGACTGCCATTTTGGCTTTCTTTATAATGCGTTTTGTGGGTTTATTAATGGATTTTATGACTATTTGATGCCGCCAATGTAATTTTCAGGCGATTTTACATAAAAATCAAAACTCTATAGCGCTGTAGCAAAAGTTTGCAACAAACCCATTGAAAGCTGAAAAGAGAAAATTATTTGATAAGGCTCGATCTTTTTTACCCACATAAAGTATAGACAATAGATATTTCTAAATCCCTCCACCTTTTAAACGGCTTGTTCAGGGATCAAAAATGAGGTTGGGTTCTTTTGAAGTCAAAAAGTGTCATATTCGGAAAAGCCGTGATTCTAAATAATAAACAGTTTTTTTCTTCTTTTTTCCGTTTTAGGTGCTGTCAGCACTTGTTGCGATTGTCACGATGTAGATATGTAATATGCATAAATGGAACACTTGCGAATTCATGAAAAAATAATCCTTTAATATACAGAACTAACCATTTCAGGTGCCCTTTACACGTCAAACATTCTAGGGGTATAGATTATAGTAGGTGTGGAGGTTTAAGACGTTTGTGGATTTTAATTCCCCCTCTCCCCATTTATTTTGTTGAAAAGTATCGAAAGTTTACAGTTGAAACTAAGCCTATAACGCATTGTAATATGATTTTTTTTCTGTTGCCGTGGGTCGATATCATTTTTTGTTTTGGAAAAGCAAAGTTTCATATGGACCTATAATTTCCAAAATTTGAAGAGGCTTCCAGTAAAAAATACTGTACACGCGAGAAACTTTTTAGGATAGGTAAATAAGTTATTCCAGAGTCAATTCCATAGCCGCAGGGAGGAGGCTGTCCAGGGGTGGAAGACACGAGACAGCCCCTCTCACTTTTTAGAGCTATTAATGCGAAATTTAACCCCCTCCCTTTGTTCTGGATTTTAAAAACCTTTTTTTCAACAAAACGCCCAAAATTTCCTCAAAAATCCCTTGATTGCATAGACGCTCATTAAGGGGTTTTCAATTTGCCGATCCCCCAGAATTTCAAATGTTTCCAATGACCAAGACCTGTTTAGTGTGACGTCATGAAAATAATTGGTTCCAAAAAAAGGCTCCGTCTCACTCGCTCTCGTGGGTTTTCCCATATGAAATACGATCCAAATTTTCAAATACAAGTGCTAGTAAACAACAAGTTCTTTGCACCAGTTGTGTTTATCACACCATTGGGTTCCACGTCCCTTATAAAAATTTCCGATTGTTTCAATGAATTTTCCGATATGATATATATTCCCGCGCTTTATTTCCCATAAAAATAATCGAAATTTTATAGAGACAATCGGTATTCGTGTAGATTCAAGAGCGCTGACTATAGCAACGATAGGTCTTATGATTGAAATAAGACGAAACACATCTATGGTTCTATTCTTACAGTTTTAACAGCCACTTTTTTCTCAGTGATAAAATGTGAGCTCGCTACCACAAACTTTTTGAAACATCGCGCAACAATGCACAATCACAGCTATATCGAAGAAAGTCCTATGTTTTGTCCTTGTCACACTCACAGTTTCTTATGAGCACAACATTCTAGGATATAGGCTCATCAGCACCATCACGACATGTGTTATACCTCGAACAATAGCTTCGATACGAAGAGAAGTTAGAATGATTGAGTGTCATGGCGGTGATACTCCCATAAGAGACCGTGAGTAAGACGAGGACAAAACGTAGAACATCTTTCGGTATAACTGTGATTGTAAATTCGCTTGTGATCTTTTAGGAATTCTGTTAGAGTGAAAAATACTTTAAGGTACGTGGAATCTAATGGTGCAATAAAATTTGAGAAAACTGTGCTTTAACTAGCATGAATATGCGTTCGAACATTTGGATCTGATTTCTTATAGGTAAATCAACGAGAGTGAGCGAGATAGAGCATTTGTTTGGAACCTATTTTGATGGTGACGTCATCACTAAACAGGTCTACTAAAGGATATGAATGAGCCCCTCTCTTTTCTATACCCCCCCCCCGCTCTTCATCAATACCTCGCCGTCACTTCTTTTCGATACCGTCGTCAAACTGATGTTGACACTTTTATGAGTCCTCAGACCCTCCGAGATCCGAGACACAAAGCCTCTCTAACACCCTCTCTCTCCCACACATTCACAAATCTCTCCGCTTACTGAACCGTGAAGAAATCTCGTGACCGGTGGAGCCCAAAACCGAGGGGCAAAGAGGGTTTCTGTGAAGGAGGGTTTCCACCCCCCTCCTGCCTTGGAATTTTGACTCATAGGTTGGCACAAATGACTTAGGTTGCTGGACCTGTATGGAATTCTCGTTCAAAGGAATTCGACTTTGACGCTTAATAACTTATTGAAATTAACAGGAATACCAAAACTTTTACAATTTTAAGAAAATAGACGCCGAGACCTCCTGGATTGCAGCAATAAATTAACGATTAATGAAACCAGTTTTAAGAAAACACGTTTTTAATTTTTCAAACCTTTCCCGCCAAGGTTTTGCCATAAGCAAAGCATGCAACCTATATATTAGATATGAAAATGAAAACAAAAAGCGTACCGTATATATACGGCACGCTTAAAACAAAAAAAAAACAAACAAAAAAAAAAAAAAAATAATCGAAAAAAAAGGATGAAAATTTGACAGTTAATTTTGACATCAGGAGGTTATTGCATTAAAATTTCCGCATAGGGGAAAAAATTCGGTCTTTGCCACTGGAACTCGTCTTATGTCAAACTCTAATGAAAATAGATATATTTTATTTGAGGCGTGAAAATTCAAAATGTTGTAAGTGCCATCTGACGTTGCAAAGATTGTGCAACTTTCTCTCTTTGTAAAAAATAGTTGAAGGCTCTGGAAAGAACGACAATTTGGCAAATAATTTTCTTGAATTTGACGAATTTTCTAGGAGAAAAATTCCGACCGAGTTTTCCCAGAGGTTACTCTACACAAGATTCAGAAGCTGCACAATCTTTGCAACGTCAAATAGCACTTACAACATTTTGAATTTTCACGCCTCATTTCTTCATCACTGAGCAGGTTTGCTTTATCTACAAACATAACATTCAATCTGATGATAAGATAATTAAATGATCCCTTTTGATATAGAAAAAATGACATTGTTCTCTTCTTCCATTGCATAATAGTGAGTTTCGCTGACTTGTTGATTTCCACAAATGTTTCAAAATATTGGACGAAATTGATAAATCGTCCATTCCTTCGATTCAAAATGGACCAAATAAAAAGTGGGTAAGTTGTACTTTGGACGAAATAATAATAGACAATTTAAATTGGACTAATTACTTTTTTGGGCAAATCGTGTATTGGACAAATTAGGATTGGACGAAATTTCTTGGAACCGATTTAGCAATGGTTCAGGGTCATCGACACTATTGGGTCAATTTCAAGAAAGTAAATTGCCCATCAAGATTTCGCAAGTCCTTTCGAGCTATAAAATGCTTTTGAAAGCAAGACCCTTTGGTTGTTTGGGATCGACTGATTACCGGTCAAAAAATCGATCCTTTGGTAAACCCTCAAGAACTCGATGCTTTTATAAAGGGTCATATCGAAGAAAAAAGGTTGTAAATCGTTCACAAGCCACCAGTGATGGCCCACCCTTACTATAAAGTGGTGTCACGAAAGGCTTTATCCGCTCTAAGCAAGCCGTGGCCGTGGACCACAGAATTTGACGTGGACATTGACGGGAGATTCCGTCATTAACCTTTCGGTCCCGTAGGAAATTGGTCGAGAGAGTTAGTTGGGGGAAGTAGGTCGAGATTCTTTCGATGCGTTGGGGGGGGGGGGGGGGGGTCGGTTATCAAAATCTGTCAGTTCGAACTAACGACTGTCACCGCTGTATGAGGACGCGCATCACGAAGCCACACAATGAAAGAGAAAGACGCCGAGATCATCAGCTCAACGTTGCCTGAGTAAAAAATAAAAAATAAAAAAGTAAAACTAATTTGAAAACAGCTTTTAATTAATTTGGAGGAAATCCCAAACCCTGCCCTGCTGTCAAAGCCCACTATTTTCTATCTTAGAGAATGATCAACGTAATGACGAGATAAAAGGTTCCTGTTGTTGACTCAATTGCCTGAGCTCAGTAAAGGAACATTTTATCGGTATCGTATTTAAACGAGGTCAATAAACCCTGGGAATTCTTCCTACAATAAAGAAGGAGGAAAAAAATCTCGACAGGACGTGGACGACGCACTTATTTGCTGCAGAAAAGGACAAACTGTCTGATAAACTTAAGAGGGCACGGTTAGAGGTGATGTTGTTACGTAGTTAAAAGCTGAGTGACGATGGGTTGCTAAAACAAGTTTCTCAGACAGCTATTGCCACTTTAAACTCGATAAAACTTGTCTTTTCCTCTCTATCCATTATCCAATCTAAGAAATGATAGAAGTCTCTGCCATTTTTCGCCATAAATTGTAAGTGTCTCTTAAGTGCACTCAGGTCTTTGGTGGGCAGTTTAACTATCAATGAATGTGAATTTTGATGGTCGATTGGTTTGATTCTTGTGAAAAATACCATGAGCATTAGAACATTAGAAGATTATTTTACAAGGGCGCAACCCTAACTCGAGGCGGACGCACTCGCTGCGCGGTTGCGGTGTCAGTCGTAGCGCATGATGAAACGCCTTCAATATTCGGTGTATGCAAATACAACTTCGTTATGTAGGAATAGTTACCTAGTCACGACATTATTCTAATGATTTCATTGTCAGTGTGATGAACAATGAAAACTTGATTTATCCGTATGTACAGTTGAATTCGGCGGAGAGAGAGGGGCTTACAATTCCTGTTTTTGGTGTATTAATCTCCATACTCTGAAATAATTCACAGGGGACTAATAGTGTTCCGATTGACAGAAGTATTTTCATGTGTTTCTCCTGTTTTGGAGTCAACTTCGACTCATTTGATGAACTTGGATCAGAGTTCAACCCCCCCCCTCTCATTACAGGTTCAACGGCTCAGCAGTGACGTCACTGCCGAGACAATAATTGGCAAATTATTGAAATCCTCGGGAGTAAAAATCCCTAAAAATTGGCACCCCTGAGTGGGGTTGAATAAATGACAAAGATAACATACATGACACATTACATCACGCGATTGAGGTGAGAGAGCTCTCTCTCTCTCTCTCAGCTTTGAAAATCGATAGAAAGTGGCTACGTTGGATGACAAGCAATAAGCCGTTGACAGATATCAAACATAAACCTCCTCCCATACCCTACCCCCGGGCCCTCACCCCTAAATTCCTCCACTCGTCTCTCCCTAAATCATCACTCATGCTGCGTTGCCAGATATGCGTTTAGAAAAATCCCCAGATTTTCATTTCGGAGAAATGCAAAATCGGCGTCCCCCCCCCCCGCCCTAGATCTAGCAACACTCCTCTCTCAGGTTCAAAGTCCTCTTACCACTGCGAGTAATGGGTTAGTTGCGAGCAGTGTTGCAAATGCTGTTAAAACTGGCCAATATCACAAAAATCACGCAAAGAAAGTCTAAATTTCAGTAATAAACTTAGGAAAACAGGTGTGACGGCAAGATTGTAATGTCGGCGAGCTACGCAGATATCATGGGAGATTCCTATCTAATGTGTCACTTTCTCTGTGGAAACACAGAGTTATGATTCAGACGATGATTTCACGATAACAGGGATTTTAGCTGAAGCCGACAAATCTTACAAAACTTGCTTTATTGAAACGTTTAAAGCTATACAAAACGAATGAATATTTTCGTCAAAATCCGTTCTTTTTATTAGCGCAAGCTCATTAAAAAGTAATGCGTCGTTTTACTGAACTATCTGAATTTTCATCCATAATCTGGCAACTCTAGACCCCGAGCCGCATTAAATTGGAGTTTCAAGGGGAGTGAAATGTGGTTGGGGGGGGGGGATGAGAGCGCTTTTAAAAGAGGAGAGGGCGAACGTTGAAATGACCGACCTTGACATTACCGATTCATGTATTTTTTTTTTCCCGCGATGAGCGAATTTATTCAATTTGCATGTCAAAAGCCGCGCCTCCGAATGTAAACGCGCTAAATCCTTTGGTTTTTGTCATATTTCCCTGAAGTTTTATTAACACAGTGACAAGTAACGTTAAGGGAAACAAAAACAGATTCCGATTTTGTTCATTTAAATAATACCACTTCGAATAAAATAAGAATCCGTTTCATTTTCTTTTGACTGGGAATAAATTAACCTCGTTTACAATTCAAAAGCTTCCTGCAAATGCAGACGCACCGAACTCGCTGTGATCTCTAACTTTGCTTTCTTCCTCAAACGACTGATTATTAAAGTAACGTCGTTACACATTAAAAAAATAACGGATTTTTCGTTTTGTTGAGGAATTGTAACCAATAGGAGGAAAAGAGGAACACAAAAGTATACTTGTGATGAAACGATACCATTAACACTCCAGCATCCTTAAACAAAGACAGATTCCCAGCGTTATAGGATCCAAAACTACCAATTCTCCGTACCCCTACCCCAACCTTACGAAAAATTGGGGAAACCACTAAATATAATTAATAATGTTAATCGATGGTGCCTCTGCCATGTTGCCTTCGACGGTGGCGTTTGTGCAATACCGCCTCTACTCATACCCGGCTGCTCTGTTTTGAGATCGGGGAGGTTATGTTCGTCTTGGTATACGTAAGCTTATGGCCCGCTTATGGAGTTATCGAATATTTTGTTGGTTTTGTTGAAGTTCAACCAAAATTGGAAAAGCACGTCAGTAATGAAAGTTTTGGGCTTAGTTACTTACATAAAGTATTAAAAGACTTGAAAATCATATTTAGAGAGAATAAATCACGATTTTGAATTTCATCAACATTGCACTCTCCATAAGCTCTGTATACCAAGATGACCCTAACCTCAAAGAAGCAGCTTGGTATGTGTAGAGGCGGTATTGGTTTGTGTGATGGACCGAGTTCTGTAGAAGAGAACCAACTACAAAGAAACCAGAGCTGCCGTTTCGTGTATAATTAATGACATTTTTCAATTCGCCGATGATCCCACTGCGGTTGAGAAAAGATTACAAAGTTTAGTTCAGTGTATGACTTTACTGCACGAAAATACTTTGATCGGCAATCTTTCAGAATCGGTGAAAACTCCGTTAATTCGCATTAATATATCTGCTAGTTTTGTAAAGTCATTGACGACTCTGCCGGTTGAGAAAAGACTACAGATGCGAGTATTTTTATGCTTTACAGCCATACGCTGAACCGAACTGTGTAATCTTTTTTTAACCGGTGGAATCATCGGTGAATTGAAAAACACCATTAGTTATACACAAATCGGCAGCTCTGAGAGGAACCCCATATGATAGAAGTTGGTTCCCTTCTGGAGAACTCCGGTCATATATGTATGAAGTTTCTCTCCAAGAAAACAACGTATGCTCGTTTATGATGCGGATTTGATTGGAAATGCGTGAAATCAATTTCTCATACCCTCAAAAAAGTTCCTTGAAAGTTGCATGCCAATACTTCTACTGAGCCGTGAGATAGAATATTATACGATGAGCTTCTTGCTATACTGTAGCCGCACATCACGAATCAAAACTTCAACTTTCTCAAAACTGCATATTTTGAGATAATGCTGTTTGATCAAAAAAGTCCTGATAAATGCTATATCCGTGTAATAGCAAATAGTTAAAATCAATGATGGTTGTGAACCCAACATTCAAGCAATCAGACAATTGATTGGCAATGAATAGAAGGGTTTGTTTTTTGTGTTTTCTTACTAAGAAATTGAAGTAAACTCAAGTAAGCATATACAATAGTAAGCAAACAAGAATGCTTTTGGTTTCTAACTAGGTTTTATAGTTCCGGAGATGCGAGTTTGGCCCAAAATATCCTATATTATCCTATATTATATTTGTAAGAATGAAGCTAAGTTCCGGGAGAACCGTTGCACCGTTCGGGAGGGGCCTGGTACCGATCGGTCGGGCTCGGCTCCAATGCTTCGGGAAAATTATAAGTTTTTCCGTGCGGGCCCCACGTCCCTTTTTAAAATGCTAAAAACTTTTCTCTCAAAAAGTTGTGCGAGTGCGAAAAGGATGTGAATCAGTTCGTTTTGTAAGGGTGGGAGAGAGAAGCGAGATTTTGTCGTCTTTTTTTAAATGCATACGTGCGGAAGAGCATACGATTTTGTACGCGTGTGAGCGAGAAACGTGATGCTCTGACAATTTTTTTTTTTAATTCGATCGCACGATTTGACGTTACCATGGCGATCTTCATCATATGTTTTACTCGCGGAAGGAACCGTCCGGGTAGACGCATTTTAATAGCGACTTCATGATATCGATGTATAGCTTCGACTTTTTATCCATTTTTTAACGTAGATATACACAATGAGAGAGTCACTGTGCTGCTAGCTGTGTTGAAAAATATACCAGGCACTTCAAACTTAATGAAAAATTTGTATAAATATTTTATGTTAAATACGGCAGCACTGTACACTGTACAGTCTTCGATGGATGATGGCTTGACGAGGTTGCTATATCGCTTCGCGATGTATAGAGCTTCGATACTTATCATATGTTTCATATGCATAGATATATACAGAATAGTACAATCAACGATGACTTGATGAGATCGGTGCATTGATTCAATATCTCGAATATAACCCAGCAAATTTGAGTTAGGTTTCGAGAATTTATAAAGAAACTGAATGATTAGGGTTATTATTCATAAGTTGAGACGGTGGTTATACTTTTTCATTAATAATGTACTGTCAAATATTACTGAATACTGAGTTAAGTAAATAATTGGTTTTCTGTTGAAAATGCATCGTTTACTTTAAATGTATAAGTGATTCATCCAAGAATACTACTTACTAACGAACCAAAAATATGGTTACAGATTTTTCATTTTTAAGTTGGCGATTTGAGTTGTTTACGTTTCAGTTCGCGTTTTGGCGAGGTTATGATGTTTTTAAGGTCTGTTTTTTCCCGATTTAAATAAAAAAAAAAAGAAGACAAAGTTTCGATAGATCTCTTGAGCCTTGAGTATGTAGTTTTTATGGTTCATTTGATTGTATACCTGTTATTTTTTAATCTGTGCAGTAATATTAGTGGGCCAGTGCGACGTTTATTTCAAAATAGATGGTTCTTTTAGTGATGACTTGGTGATGACGTCATCCGGTGATGAGCGTTCCAAACATAGACTGTCTTTCTTGCTCTCACGTAACCCCCATGTTGTACTGCTATACTCTAATTTTAAAAAACGTATGTAGAGACATCTTTTGTGAAATATTTTTTGCCAGAAATGAGTTCCTCAATTTTAATGCGATTTTGCTATTAACATGCCGTAATACGAGACCCTGTGTATACAAATCAGGACACTAGAAAGAGATGGGTATACACATGGGGATTGGAGGTCACGGGAGAGTGGCTGGGTGAGATAGTTTGGAACGCTATGCGAGTTTTGTCACAACCGATTGCAACCGATGAGTGCATTAGTGATGCAATTTTTGGCTAACTGTTGACTTCACACTAAAACTCTATGGTGAACTTGAGATGCCCTTAGATGCTGGAACTGGGTCCAATGGACCCGTTGCGTCGTATGCTAAAATCGGCAGCCAGTAACTGTTCACTGGTTATACAAACTTGAGCTTCGTGAAGTGTCTAAAAAGACTCAAAAAAATAGGAATTTCATCATTTGGGGGGGGGGGGGGGAGGCGACCATTCAAAAGCGCCAATTCCCAAAAAAGATAAGCCAAAAGCGCTAAAACATACACGAAGGAATTTTTGAAAAAGTAGCCCAAAAACGGCAATTTGCTGCAAAATCAGTAGTCAAAAAGCGCTAAAAGAATGACCCTAAGATCTTAGACGAAGTTTGCCTGAATTTTCGAGCCAACCTATTTCAAAAAATTACTGTCGTTAATAAAGGGCTGTTTGAAAAAGGCATAGTTTTCCCGCGCAAAGTTTCTCTTCCATTCATATATAGATTTTGATATTCACTGAAACGCAATGTCTTATTGTCATGTCAGTTCAACGAAAGGTTATCGTAGGTGTGCGATCTCGGTCATGCGTTTGTCTGCTTAACCCGGACTTCTCATTTTATTTTGTAAATGCAGGTTTCTCACTATCGCTATCTCTTTCTCTCCTTCCCTTCTTTTCTCTGTACAGTTATAAATCGTATAATCCACATGCGCTAATACGGTGCATCCAAATGCGCCGATTCTGAGGGTTTCGGCGTCTCCATGAGCGCCAAAAAAAATTGGCGGTTTTGGATCGGGCCCTCTTGAGAACGACTACCCCTAAAAAATGTTTAAATTTCATGTAAAGGGGTTTGGGCGGGGGTTATGCAATTTATGCCCCTCCAAATAATGACTCCTGTTTTCTAAACCTTTGGTGTACCTGAGAAAATAACACTTCAGTATTTCAGGAATGATAGAGTAAGTTTTTACATTTCGTTCTTCGGAGCAAGATTAGATGGGTGATTAGCAAACGGAGTGAGGGAGTGGATGATAAGAGAGTGGATGATATCGAGTCAAAGTCTTAGCTCGAAAAAACAAAAATCACGCGCAAGACGCGAAACGGAACGCTTGGCCGCGAAGCGGCCACCGGCCACTAGTATTATTCTAATTAGGAATTTCGTGCTGCGATGTCGCAACACAAACAATGGGGCTAGTCTTGCAAACTTTTGTTGTGAGCAAATAAATAGTCTGCTTTGATGTAAAATCCGCGAAAATCACGAAAACCGCCCTTAAAAAAAGTCAGTAATAAACTCACAAAACTGCTGTAACGTCAAGATCGTAATGGTGGACCTATACTCAGGTATCATGGGAATATCCAGTGAAATTTGTCACATTCTCTACAGGAACACAAAGATATGTGTCAAATTAGATGGGAATCTTCCATGATACCTGCGTACTTCCACCACTAAGCCCGCAATTCTGGGAATAAATTTCGCGATTTTTATTTAGTGCATGTACTCATCGTCATTTTTACAGGTTTTCATGCAAGAATCGTTTCTTCAATCCCCTGTTGCAAAATTTTGCAATATCCCCAGACCCCCATTGTTTGCAACTTCACACGTATGTGTATCTCCGCAACTGGGATACGAAGTAATAATAAAAGACCAAACCCACCTTTGTTCTCAAAGTTCTCAAGTTCTAAAATCCAAACCTTTTTTGATAAAGGTATAAATATTAATTTAATAATTAATTCCATAATATCAATCTTTGATGTTTGAGGAAAATAAAACAATACAGTAATAAAAATCAATTATACAAAACCGTTTGACTGTAAACCTGAAGCACCCTACCCCATCAATTATTGATTAAGGTATTTCATCCATTCTTAACACGCCCGCGTGTTTTGAAGGCTGCTTGTTTTCTATGAATAACTCTGCATCCGTAATCAATGAGTATCAGAACTGCAAGAATTAACCCGCACTTAGCTGAATTTCGTCAAAAACGGCACTCGTAGTACTGCTTCTCCTGTCAGGTGTCGATGAGTTCCCAAAACAATTGATCCACCCCCTCCCCCTTTACCATTACTTTCGCCCCCGCCACCTCACTTTCGATCCCCTCCCTCCCCCTCCCCCGGTTGCTTTGGCTGCTTATTGTAATTAATGATGAACGTTGTAAGGCTATGTAGTTTGGTGTCTCTTTTCGCCTTCTTCTCCAGCTGAAGCTTTGCAGAGTAAAAGCGGGAAGGAATTTCATATTATCGTAAGCCTCTGTTTTCCCTGCAAGCAGAGGTGCCGTTTTGCAAATAATTAATGACATTTTTCAATTCACCGATGATTCCACCGGTTGAGAAAAGAGTACACTGTTCAGTTCAGTGTATGACTCACGGAAAAAAAACTACGGTGAAAATAACCATACGGATACCTGATTTTGGCTCCTGCTAGATGTTATGGTAATGTTAACCAGAAGTATACTATGTTTTGACTAGGTACTAGGTGATGTTACCCGATTGCATGTCGAATTTAGTCAAAGTATCAGTAAATGTACCATACTTCTGGTCAATTTTACCATAACATCTAGTAGGTGCCAAAATCAGGTATCCGTATGGTTATTTTCACTAATATTTTTTTTTCCGTGCTGTACTGCACGAAAATACCTACTCTGATCTGTAATATTTTCTCAATCGCCGTTAAAATATCCACAAGTTTTTTTGAAGTCATCGACGACTCCATCGGCTGAGATAAGATTACTGCTGCGAGTATTTTCGTGCATTAAAGTCATACGCTGAACTGAACAGTGTAATCTTTTCTCAACCGGTGGAATCATCGGTGAATTGACAAATGCCATTGAATATATACGCAAAACGGCAGCATTGGTCTCGTCTCGTCGCCTTGCCTTCTCCTTTCTCGCGTCTCCAGAGCACCGGAGTGATGTTTTAATTGTCAGCGTTGTTTACACAGCTTTAATGCAAGAATTTTCTCAGCTCGTTTTCTCCGGGAAGCTTGCAAACAGACATGGCTGCCAAGTTTGAAGAAGTTTTCGACCCGCACCCCATATTAGGAAGTAATCGCAAACAAGTTATATAAAGAAGGATCATAGGCTCATATGTCCATTTTTTGAAAGCTTTTGAAAGCATATTACGAACTAAGCGCAAACAAGATATATCAATAAGGATCAAAGGCTCATGTCCATTTTATAAAAGCTTTTTGAACTTTTGCAGCTTGGATTTGGGGGAATTTTAAACATTTATAGTGCTGATTTTTTTCCACCAGAGCGCTACTCTTCGATTAATTTCAAATTACAGGCCAAAAAGAATTTACATTTAAGAACACGGAGTACCAGTTATAGTTAAGCACCTGCAAAACGTCTTGGCAACATATTTTGTCAAAATCTTCAAAAATAAGGTTGACTGGGCCAAAAAATGGAATATCGCTAATTGATTCTTATATCGACATGCGACATTCCATTTTTTTAGCTTTTTTTTTTTTTTTTTTTTTTTTTTTTTTTTTTTTTTTTTGTAAATTGACGAGATATTTCTCAGAGACTTTCTTCGGGTGATTATCTAGTGACGGGTACTCCGTTTTCTGAAATATAAATTACTTTCGGCCTGTAATTTAACATTAATTACTTACAGTGACTAGATAAACCACAGTGTACGGCCATTTTGCCCGTGTTGCTAACTGGCTGGCGTTTAAACACCCAAGCAGCCTTGTCCGCCCATAAGAACGCGTATGAAATACCTGATTTTCACACAAAACACGTCGATGAGGCGATTGGACAAAGAGGTTATGTGAGCGGAGAGGTGTTGAGAGAATGTAAACAAACTGGCCGCTGACGGCTGAGACGAAAAGATCCCCTTAATTCACTGATTAAGGTAAAATAAGGGCTAAAGTTGGAGTTTAAAGCTAAGTTTCATGATCTTGACGTTTACAGCTTTCAATAGAGACCTTATTTTACAAAAGTTCGAGATTTATATTTTTAACGATTTTTTTTTAAACTCGGGTGTTTTATTTGCGTTCTTATGGGCGGTAAGGTCGGCTTGGGTGCGCAGCAATTGATGACCACACTGTGGTTTCACTGTAACATTAATCGAACGGTAGCGCTCTTGTGGCAAAAATTGAAGATTCACTTTAATTTATATCATTTTATGAATACTAAATGGTAGAAAATCGCACTCATACAATCGACCTATTATCTTCAAGAAATTGTCAACTTTAAAATGTTTCAAAGAGGAAAACATGAGCTTTTCATGGTCGAGAAAACCCATGTTTCAATCCCTTGTCCGCCGTTGCAAAAATATCGAATGGATGTAAAAAAAAAAACTACGTGACGTATCGAGATGCGACGTAACGTAAGCACTCTTATAAATACTGAAGAAGTTACAGAGATAGAGTCCAAGATGGATTCACTCTATATACAAGAAATGGGCTATCGGGTCGGGAAGCATTGATATTGCCACGAGAGCAACGAGATGTACATTTATCTAGAGTGGCAGCCTCTAATGGGTACTCTACGTAACCGACAGGGCATATTTTTAGGTTAGGGTTAGGGTGCCAAGTTTTACTTTCTTTTCGCGTGTATTGTAATGTCTCTTACATCGACAACATAATTTAACCTCGGAAGAACCAGCATATACAACGCGAGCTATAACTTTAGAGTGGCAAATCAAGGAACGTTCCACTGGTTCACTGTTGCCACCTAGGGCGCAGCTATATCTTGCCGTAAAAATAGATTTTGAAGTTAAATTTTGAAGATCGTTTCCGGTTGTTTCGTAAACAAACTCGGGTATCACCGGAAACGACCTACAAAAGTTAACCTCAAACCTTGGAATCTGCCGTCCAAATTCCGCTTTTTCCCGCGATTCCTTCTACCCTGTGTGGCACAAGGCGGACCAATCCGCTGCCACTCTAAAATTATTGAGCATATATACATGAAAAAGTATAGAAAAAATACACCACCGTAACTACAGAGTGTAGGATTATCCAATGAGCTATAACTTTAGAGTGGCAGCGGGCTGGTCCACCTTGTGCCACACAGGGTAGAAGGAATCCCGGGAAAAAGCGGAATTTGGACGGCAGATTCCAAGGTTTGAGGTTAAATTTTGCAGGCCATTCCCAACGATATCCGAATTTGTTTACGAAACGACCGGAAACAACCTACAAAACTCAACCTCAAAATCGATTTTTACGGCAAGATGGCGGCGCCCTAGGAGACAACAATGAACTAGCGGAACGATCCTTGATGTGCCACTCTAAAGTTATAGCTCATTGGGATTATCATAACCATAGCCTAAAAATCCATTATGTTGGTTTTGCAAGTTATCAACTTTACTTTTAATCTAGTTAAGGTAATGCATGTCGCAAGCAATCTACAAGCACTTTACAAGTGGCTACTAAAATGCCCAGGCTAATATCATCTTGATGAAAATGTAATCCTTGCATAAGGAAAAATCCTTGCAAATATGTAAGTTTACTCCAAAAATCTATGAAATGTAATATTTTGATATCAAATTTCTGTAATCTGTGTGTTCGTCTCTATAAGTTGAGTTATATCAAAAAGCCGGCGCGGCGCTGAGTGGAGCAAGTCAAGGGGAGAGGCTGGACCAGTGGCGGCTCGTGCGATTTGGCAACAGTGTTTTTATCCCATTTAAATACATGGAAAACAATCGAAACTCGAGGAGGCTGCCAGCCTCCGCTTGAATCGATTTTTTACCTAAGTTTAAGTGGGAAAAATGCATGGTTGCCAAATCTCACGGGCCGCTACTGGGCTGGACATGACGTGGCGACTTTAAATGCGTGTATCTTTGTTAATATGTAACGTAGAAGTTTAAATGTGGTTTCATTGGTTTTAACGTAACATTTCCTTTAAAATCCACCCTTCATAGTTTGTTTTTACACAGTAAAAATATTCAAAGTATCCATTTTTAGTCGCATATTCCAAGTCCAACCCTTTCCATTGACTTTCTTCACTGTGCGGCTGTTTGATCGTCAATTACTTAACCTCTTCAATACCTAGCCCGAGCTATTCGTTTTTGTAACTCGACCTCTGATTGATACAAAGCTACTCCAAATTTTAAACATTTCCAAACTACATTTTTTTTATAGCCTTCAATTACCGAGGTAGGCAAAATGAACACCGCGAAGTACGAATATTTCTTTGCCCACTTTTGAGTGAGTTATAGTTCTTCTGGTAACCTGAACCTATAGGGTATATAAAATGGGTTACCACGGGCGAGATATACTTGTGGGTACATCCGAATTGGCTCCGGGTCGAATTGGCTCCGACAAAAGTTTTTGAAAATAAGAAAAAAAAAACAAAAAAACAAAAAAATTATCGTTTAAATTTTGTAAATTCAACATCTTTTAAATTTCCCGCTGATTTCTAAATTTTAATAACTTCTTTTCGTCGTTGCTTTTACTTAAAAAAAATTTCATTGCGTTTCTTTTGTGTTTCAATCACACCAATAACTGTTTTTTTAACTTTTGCATGCGGTCATAAAACGGACAATTTTTTTAAATAATTGTTTTAGAAATTACTAAGATTTATTTTGAACAACATTTTTAACCATGCCTACTCTTGTTGACAGTCCTAAGCCTATGTAAACTGGTAAGGACAGAGTTTTTTCGAAAAAATCTATTTATTTGGACGGTCGGAGCCAATTCGACCCAATTATCACGGTATTCGCGGTTGTAGCATACATTTTACCGAACAGCGTTGCCATCCTTTTTTTTCTATTTTTTCCCCCAAAAATGTTGGTTGGAGCCAATTCGACCAGCCTCGAACTGCGGGCCGATCCTTGAAATTCACGACTTTTGGGTAGACTGGATAAGAATGGAAGACGGTGATTGGTGGAGACGAGTCACGTGGTTGCCCAGTCTAATCAAAATACGGAATGGATTAGATAATTTATCGGGCAGTCTTGGAGTACCCGATAACTTATCTAATCCATTCCGTATTTTGATTAGACTGGGCAACCACGTGACTCGTCTCCACCAATCACCGTCTTCCATTCTTATCCAGTCTACCCAAAAGTCGTGAATTTCAAGGATCGGCCCGCAGGAGCCAATTCGACCCGGAGCCAATTCGACCAGCTTCGGACCGGAGCCAATTCGGCCATTTGGGAGCCAATTCGGTAGTGCCCATACTTGTGCCACATATCTGTGCGTATAAGAAAGCTTTGCTCAGGATGAGAGTCATTCAGGTATATACAGTACGCACAAAGCACGTTATAAACGGACGTTTTGACCGTTCAAAGACATTAAATGCGTTGCGCGTTGCCTACCCGGAAGACCCTCGTCAAAATATATGTCTCTGCGTATAGTGTTGCTGACGACACGACAGCGACAGAGGTCACCTTCGTCATAGTTATACGCCTTCCGTGTCAAATATATATGTATATATCGGCTAAGTGATGATGTCACTGCAATATCCCTGGCATTTTTTGGTTTATAAGTTACATGTTCTATCTCTCTCGCTCTTGCAAGACTGCCGTTTTGCGTATGAGTATAGGAACTTTCCCATTTAACTAAATATAAAATGTTCGACTTCCCCGTCCAATTTGACATTACTGCACTCTTTCGTGATATCTGAAAACACTAAAAGCAAATTTTATCTAGTTATCAGATCACGATTTCAATGACCAGGTTTCGAAAATCAGTAGGTGACCGAAATTTCATTACTTTAGTCACTTAATTTCTTCGGTCACTCGCACTCATTGTAGCTTACAGAAAGTTTCGTATTTCCAAAATCCCGGCTTTATTTTTGAGTATTTCAGCTTGAAACTTTCAGATAATCTTCCTGCTGTATGTTTGCAGGTGCTGGTCGTTCTTCAAATTTGCACTTTTTTCGTAAATTCATCACTTATAGCCAAAACGTTGATTTTTTGAGCAACGAGACTTGTGGTGTACGCGATTCGAACTGTTATGGTCTGAAATACTTACCTCCTTGCATGTTTGTGAAAATTCGAATTGACCTCAATCGAATTGTCATGAGCATGCAAGAAAGCATTGTTTCTCTTGGGCTCATGTCTTGAGTATTTGAGACATGAGCCAAAACTGGTTCGGGGTAATTTCCCAGCTGACGGCTCTTTAGCTAGTCGGCTATTGGACGAGGCGTTCATCTCTATTATCCATTCTCTCAGTTTTGGCGCATAATCGCTAAAAACTATAGGTGGGCTATTTAGCTTCAACCCCCCCCACCCCCTATTCACTCATCATTTTATACCACTGTAAGTGTAGAAGTAATTAAAATATAAAATATAATTAATATAACATAAGAAACCTAAACGGAGTTCATTCATTCACCCAGTCTAGTTTCAGACTAGTAAAACTATATATATTAAAAGGGGGCACCTCAAGGATCATTATATAGTGGAGGCGCCGGGTAACGTGTTGCCTTAGCGCAACAAAAGTTTCTTCATCTCTCTCTTTTCTCCATTAAGAAATGTATGTTAGACAAGGATGGAAAAGGGGGATAAAACCCCATCCTTCTGTCCTTTTCCTACCTATGCATTCAAATGGGAAATGAGAGAGATGGAAGAGATCCTGGTTGCGCTAGTGACGTGTTGTCATGTATTTATGATGCGTTATCATGTATAAAAATGTGTATCTTTCTGCAATAAAGAGGCCTTTAAAAAAACAAAAGACGAAAAAGAACCCTCAATTTATTGGGAAATTGAATTCCTCGATCCTTGATATGGCAACACTGCGTCTAGGACTGCGGTGCAAGGGAATTTGCGAGGAGAATAGAGAGTGCAAGGAAAAGGGAAAGGGGTATCCCGAGGGAAGCTCCGAGACTAACAACACTTGCTCTATACCTTTCCATGGGAGCTTTGTTTTGTTAGAGGAAGTGACACATTGCGCGACACGACACGCAGCAGGTGACGCAAACAAAGTAAATAGTAAACATTTTAAAATATCTGAATTACTGATCTTCAGCGAATTTATATATTTATCATACTTATACGCATGTACTTGTAATTCTTTCAACGGAATTTAGAGCACCAAACGTGTCTATACTCAATCCTAGCGAACAATATAAAGCAAATACGGGGAAGTGTATACTTTGTAGAGCTTGCTGGACTAACGACATTATAAGCGCAACGAGAAAAACGCGTTTGAAAGTTGATACCTTTTATGGGAAGTGGTACACATGTTTACCGTATTATTCAACATTGGATTCAATGGAATTAAAATGGACATTTTACAAAAAGTTGTGTGACCCCATCAAAGTTCTTAGAAAATTTTCCTCTTTTGAACGATCTAAAAAAATCTCAAAATAACTCAAATCCCGAAATGCGAGAATGAAAGGGTTAAACAGTCTTGTCAATCGGCTAAAATAAAAATTGACTTTAGATGTATAAGATTATAAGTTTTTTTATTCTTTTTGCCAATTGTATAAAGTGAATAACGTTGGAATACAAATTTAATTTATCTCTTTCATATGATTAAAGTGTCCTTAAAAATAACTTTCTATTGATTATGGGGCTTTTCTGGAATATCTAAGAGGTATATTGAAAATAAATGTTTAACGTTGTGTTATTTTTTCAATTTTCTATTAATCATTGGTGAAGTTTCGCCAAAATTATTGGGTTCATCAAAATTCAAAAATTTGTTTCTTTGAATATGAAGTAACCCGTGAGGCGTAGAAGCATCAGTTATTCGAAAAGCAACACACCATAAAACTCATATCATTTTCTCTAACCCGTTGTTTTTTTGTTTTTTGTTTTTTGTTTTTTTTTTTTTTTTGCCAAAGACGAGGACAGTTTTCGTTCAAAAGTTATAACTGCGGAAAGCCAGCGTTTAAAACAAGGGGTCGGAGGAGTCTCGTTTGGCATCCTTTAAAACTTACATCAGGTGATTTTTTGATCCAAATTTTGCAACTCCGCTATATATATTGGAATTTCCCGAATGCATATAGGAAAATTCTGCCGCGTGGTGGGTGCAGCTCTTGGCGTTTTCCGGTTTGATCACCATAAACGCGCCGTTTTTCCACAGTTGCCAAAATTACGAAATATTTTTGATTTTTCCGTGTTTAATTCAATGAAAGATATTTATAAGGATTTCCCACAAAAGCAGGCAATAACACTTTGTCGTTCACGACCAAAATCAACCACCGCAATGCAGCAATATTTTCACTTTTATACCTGTAGCCTCAAAAGCATCACCTCTCGGTAAAATATAACCAGAAAACTTGGATGGAACCGTATGCTTCGTAAAATTAAACTTCGAATTCTAAGTACGATAAAAATAAAAAGTATAAAAAGGGGGAAAATTAAACAACGCTTCCGAACAAAAACGCACGGTCGCACGTTGTTCAGATCCATGGACGGATACAGGAATTTCTCTTTCTCTCTCACCTTCCATTTAAACGCGTGTGTTAGGAAAGGACGGAAAAAGAGGTTAAAAGTCACGTGATGACTCCCTTTTGCTATCCTTTTGAAACGCGCGTGTTTAAATAGAAGGAGAACGAGGAAGACGATTTTTTGTATCCGACTATGCGCAGTAATCGGAATAACAACTCAATTCTGTATTCACGAAAAACTCATTTGAATACGATTTTTTGCGTTGGTTGCGTCAAATAATATCAGTTTTGTTTCCCCCTTTGCGGACTCGGGGGACATCCCTTTTTGCTACCGTGTACAGTCAACACTATGTATGCTATTTCAAGGGGAGGTGTTTTCAAATCCCTGATGTCATCACATTTAACCCACATCATTTAAATTGTGTTTTGTTTGGCTGTAAAAATATCGGAGGTGACTTTTGTGTAAGTGTATGGCTTTTATGCGGAGGCGGCTGGCTCATCTTGAAATATCGTTCATCTTTTTCATCCCACATTTGAACCTGCAAAAATTCGGGTTATCTGGGAGTTTATTAGCCCCCCCCTTTTCACCCCTAGAATCGGTTTCTTTCTATGGGGTTTTATGCTAATTTTTGCTGTTTTCGATTTAATAGTTAATTCTTGCATAAAAACCACCGAAAGTTACGATAATCGCATGTGAAGAAACTAGCCGTTCCAGGCACTCTGCGGGCGCAAGTCTGGTATTTTGGGGCTATGGGTTCGTTGTTCATGTTTCAATTGTTCCATTATGTCTTTAAAGATGGCCAAAAAGTCCGGAAAGTATGGATGAAGTGTCCTCAAAATATGTCTGAGGAGTGCTCAAAATATGTCTAAAAAGGTCCTAAAAATAGTGCAAAAAAGTACTCAAAAGATGCCTAAATAGTGTTCTAAACGGTGCAAAGTGTTCTAGGGACGAACTCAAACAGTCCTGAATATATCGATCGCCACACGGTCCTGAAAATAAGTCCAAAGAATATACTCAAAATATGCCAAAAGAGTCCTCAAAATGGTGATTAACAGTGGCAAATGCCCTTAAAATAGGGCCAATAAAGTCCTTAAAAGATGGTCATAGAGCTCTCAAAATATATGAGCGCTCAAAATATACGCAAAAAGTCCTCAAATTCGAGCGCAAAATATGTCCTCAATAATGATACCCAAATAATCCTGAAAATTGAGCAAAGTTATCTTTGTGACAGAGTCATAAGTCCTCGAAAGGTGGCCAAAGAGCCCTAAAAATATGTTCAAATAGTCCAGGAAATATATCCAAACAATATGCTTGAAATATGCCCGAAGAGTCCTAAAACTAGTGTAAAAAAGTCCTCAATAGATGCCCAAACTGTGCTTTAAAAACAAATATATTGGTAAAATGTCCTTAAAATACTTTAAATAGTCCACAGTTGAGCTCCGAATCCATGCACTTATGAAACGACCTCTATGATACATCATCAATGAGCAACATACAAGGGGTGTCCCAAAAGTAGTGAGACTGATGCTGTAACTTTTGAACAAAATAAGCTATTGACCTGATCTTGGTTGCGTTCAAAAGATCAATTTATCAACTTTTGATTGAGCCCAAGATGAGCAAAATCTGTCAAAAATTGACCGAGGTATGGCACTTTAAAAATAAAAAAAGTGTTGACCCCCTACAGTTTTTAAACGAATACTTTTTCGTAGCGAAAAGTGAAGCATGGGATTTTCCCACGCATTATTTATCAGGATATGAGATGGCAACACCTTTACATGGTCATCTTATCTAATTCACGCTGCTGTCATAGCAATCAGACTGATAACGCTCATCAACTGATCGCATCGACAACAGGATGTTCTAATGGAATTAAAGATGCACATTTCTCGGAAACGGCTGAATTTGAATGCCTCTTGGATGCTGCATCAAGATAATGCCAGAACCACACACTTCAGTTTGCACAACCAACTTTAGGAACAGAAATGAAATAGAGACCGTCCGTCATCCACCCTACAGTCCAGATCTTGTGCCCTGGGACTTTTGGTTATTTCCGGCTCTTAAAAAAGTATTCCGCAGTCACGTATTCCAATCGAAAGCTGAGATTCAATCCGAGGTTCAAAAATTTTTCACCACGATTTCAACGGACGAATTTTAAAAAAAAAAACCATGACAGTGAAGTGGCAGGAACGAATGAGGAAATGTATCCAATTCAATGGTCGATACTTTGAAAAAGAAAAGGCTTTGGCAGTAGAATCGGAGGGAAGTGCAGACGAAGCTTAAACTTCCCAGTTCCGATAAGAATAAATTTCATTAAAAAAACCGTAGGGGGTCAACATTTTATTTTTTATTTTTAAAGTGTCATAACTCAGTCAATTGTTGACCGATCTTGATTATCTTGGGCTCAATCAAAAGCTAATGAGTTGATCTTTTAAACGCAATCAAGATCAGGTCGATAGCTTGTTTTGTTTGACAGTTACAGCATCAGTCTCACTACTTTTGGGACACCCGCCCTTGTAGTTATTTAGATTTTAGAGTGACAGTGAAAAACTACATATCAGCCCTTCAAGACCCAAGGTCCTCCGCGGATGCGAATCGAAATTGTGTGAAGATGAGAGGTGTTAAATGTTGAACCATTTCACCCATTCATTTCATGTTATGTCGAAATCTGCTGAATATCATTAATGATTACGAAAACAATAATTATTCGATTAATTATTCTGCTCTCTTCAGGCATCAACATAGTAGCAGCTTGTTATCAATCGCCTATCTTTTCTCTCCAATTTAGTAATTCAGTTTTCACACCCTGTATATGACAAAATCTGAATGAATCATTATTTTATAGTGACCCTGTACAGTGTACTTACAAAGTACGTGTATCGTGAACACTGTCATACTCGATTTGTTTCCAACCCGCGAATACTTACGTGTCTGTCAGAGTGTAACATTAAAACAATCAACAAGAGTTAACCACTTTCTAGCTTCGAATCGATTGGGTAATGAGGGCGATACATCCCTGAAACAAGCGTCAGTTTATCAAACTTTCCACCAAATTCATTTGATCAGAACACAACAGTTATTTGCTAATGGCGTATACACTTTTGCGATTCCGGGAATCCTCAAGAGACGGAGTTTCAGCTGAATTTTCAGCCGGAAATTGTCGAGCTTTCAGTTTATTTTGACACGTCTCTTGCCCGTTAGTATTTTTCAGCAATAGCAATTGTTTGAAACTTTCATTTAAGCGTTGCCATTCATTAAAGTAGGAAACAATACCAATAACTTTCTCTTTTAACAGTATACTTGTGCATTGCCCATTCAACCCTTCTGTGCCTAAGGTATTTTACACCTTCTGATAACCATAAGGGGAGTAATAAAGTATGCAATCTGGCAACGTTACGTTTTGGGGGAGAGGGCAACTGGAACTTTGCCTCTACCCCTCCTCTCGCATGCACGGAAAAAAAAGATTAGTGAAAATAACCATACGGATACCTGATTTTGGCACTGCTAGATGTTATGGTAAACTTGACCAAAGTGTGGTACCTTTACCGATACTCTGAGTAAATTCAGCATGCAATCAGGTAACATCACCTAGTACCTAGTCAAAAATATACTTCTGGTTAACATTACCATACATCTAGAGGTGCCAAAACAGGTACCGTATGGTTATCTTCACCGTACTTTTTTTCCGTGTGAGAATTGAAATTTCGGAGGGAGACGACATTCAAACGAACGATTGTTTGCTAGTATGTATCAGAGTTTTTTTCCTCTCTCTCTCAATGTTAACCCCCCTACCCACCCCACCTGGAATTAATGATTTGTTTGACATTCCTCTCCTGTATATTGATAAATGAGCACGCACTCCAATAGGACTACATATAATCAGATAATCTGTGAATACATAATTGAGCGTATATGTACTATGTAGATGCGCAAAGAAGCAGTATCACGCCCGCGTGTGTCTTGTTTGGGACTAAAATTCAGTGTTGTTAAGAGTTTTTCCAGAGGCGATACTGAATCAGCTGAAGTTAGCACATATTTTTAAATCAGTGGCATAGCTTGCAATTTTCCACGTTGCATTCGACACCCGTTAAAATTCATGGAAAAGGTAGTCAATTCAAAGATTTTCACCGAACACCCGCAATCGCAGTACTGCCGCTTTGTTTATATTTGATAGCATTTTCATTAACGATGATTTCACCGTTTGACAAAAGGTTACGCAGTTTAGTTCAGTGTATGCCTGTAATGTACGAAGCCTCTGATCTTAATCTTCACTTAACCGGTGGAGTTTCATCACGTACTGTACAAAATTTGACAAATTCCGGATATTACACGGAAAAAAAAGATTAGAGAAAATAACCATACGGATACCTGATTTTGGCACCTGCTAGATGTTATGGTAAACTTGACCAGAAGTATGGTACATTTACCGATACTTTGAGTAAATTCGACATGCAATCAGTCGACATCACCTAGTACCTAGTCAAAACATTGTATACTTCTGGTTAACATTACCATAACATCTAGCATGTGCCAAAATCAGGCATCCGTATGGTTATTTTCACCTTATTTTTTTCCGTGTTTATCATTCAACGGTGATAATGTACGACCGAGAAAAAATTACAGATGCATGTGAGTTGTTTTAGTGCATTTCAGTCATAAACAATCACCTGATCAATCGGTGAAAACACTCATCGGTAAATTATGAATGAAGCGTAGTCCAGGGGAGAAACTACAAATTTTATAAGAACTCATGGTGGTTTTCAAGCTGAGAGAAATTGGAAAATGCAATTTAAAGGTTATCTTTCTAAAAAAAAAAAAAAAAAACAATGTATTTCCATTCACCAAAATTGCGCTTGTCTTGCGCTTCTATAGATCTCTTTATTCAATGTGTTCTTTCGCATCCGGGAAATGACCATGAAAACTTTAATTTTGATTTTCGTGACATCGTTATTCCTTTGAATTCCCCAAAAGTTATTGAGTTTACTAGCGAAAGCAAAAGTATTGACAGTCGCGCAAGTATGCACGAGGAACGCAGAAGATTAATTTGATTACATTATAGGATTGGTCAATTATCTTAGATTTTTTACTACCAAAACTATTGCGTTTGAAAGCAAACGAAACAGCAGCTCAAGCTCTAACAGTTCGATGTTTTTGCATAGGTTTTGACTGACAAAAAGCAACATTGCCAAACATGGGCGCCCGCAGAAAAATTTCCAACGGGGGGCAAAATTGTTGAGCCCCAATGGAAGGTCTAGGAGACCCCCCCCCCCGCACAGTGTGTAATTTTGGCAATCTAGCGCCCGAAAACCTCCAAAAAGTATATTGGCAGATCATTGAGAGAATATCTGAGATTGACAAATTAGAAGTACAAGGAGCAAGAAAATAGCATCATATGACCATAAAGCACCTTTTAAAGGGTAGGGGAGTCCTCAAATTCATCAAATTTAGTAAACACGAATCACACATCAGCCGGCGAATCTCAGAAACACAAGGGAAAAAAACAAGAAACATACATAGATTCAAATGTAATTTTCGCATGATGTACTCATAAATACTCGATTTTCCTTTGTATTAAGAGAAAGCTGAGAGTCTCTACTTTCTTTATCTGGAAAGACATCCTGCGAATTTTTGTGATTTTAAAAGTTGCGAGCATAAACGTAAACGTCATAATCGATCGGTTTTTTCTGCAAATCTGAGAAATGTAAAATAAACCGTAAACTTGGTTAGATTCAGATGAGAATTTCGCATGATGTACTCAAAAATACTCGATTTTCCTTTGTATTAAAAGAAAGCTGAGAGTCTCTACTTTCTTTATCTGGAAAGACATCCTGCGAATTTTTGCGATTTTAAAGTTGCGAGCATAAACGTAAACGGCATAATCGATCGGTTTTTTCTGCAAATTTGAGAAATGTAAAATAAACCGTAAACTTGGTTAGATTCAGATGAGAATTTCGCATGATGTACTCAAAAATACTCGATTTTCCTTTGTATTAAAAGAAAGCTGAGAGTCTCTACTTTCTTTACCTGGAAAGACATCCTGCGAATTTTTGCGATTTTAGAAGTTGCGAGCATAAATAGAAGGAAAAGTTGATCTGTTGTTCTGTGCTTCTCAGAAACGCACTATTAAAAAAAGTAAACATCATTAGATTCAGATGAGAATTTCGCATGATGTACTCAAAAATACTCGTTTTTCCTTTGTATTAAAAGAAAGCTGAGAGTCTCTACTTTCTTTATCTGGAATGACATCCTGCGAATTTTTGCGATTTTCAAAGTTGCGAGCATAAACGTGAACGTCATAATCGATGGGTTTTTTTTCTGCAAATCTGAGAAATGTAAAATAAACCGAAAACATGGATAGATTATGAGATCACTTTTACGCTCGCAATTTAAAAATCGCAAAAATTCGCAGGATGTCTTTCCAAAAAGAAAGTAGAGACTCTCAGCTTTCTTTTAATAAAAAGGGAAAATCGATTATTTTTGAGTACACCGTGCGAAATTCTCATCTGAATCTAATGATGTTTACTTGTTTTTTAATAGTGCGTTTCTGAGAAGCACAGAACTAACAGATCAACTTTGCCTTCTATTTATGCTCGCAACTTTTCAAATCGAAAAAATTCGCAGGATGTCTTTCCAGAAAAAAAAAGCAGAGACTCTCAGCTTTCTTCTAGTAAAAAGGGAAAAATTTGAGTTTTTTTGAGTACATCATGCGAAATTCTCATCTGAATCTAACCAAGTTTACGGTTTATTTTACATTTCTCTGATTTGCAGAAAAAACCGATCGATTATGACGTTCATGTTTATGCTCGCAACTTTGAAAATCGCAAAAATTCGCAGGATGTCTTTCCAGATAAAGAAAGTAGAGACTCTCAGCTTTCTGTTAATACAAAGGAAAATCGAGTATTTTTGAGTACATCATGCGAAATTCTCATCTGAATCTAATGATGTTTACTTGTTTTTTAATAGTGCGTTTCTGAGAAGCACAGAACTAACAGATCAACTTTGCCTTCTATTTATGCTCGCAACTTCTAAAATCGCAAAAATTCGCAGGATGTCTTTCCAGATAAAGAAATCAGAGACTCTCAGCTTTCTATTAATACAAAGGAAAATCGAGTATTTTTGAGTACATCGTGCGAAATTCTCATCTGAATCTATCCATGTTTACGGTTTATTTTACATTTCTCAGATTTGCAGAAAAAACCGATCGATTATGACGTTCACTTTTATGCTCGCAACTTTTAAAATCGCAAAAATTCGCAGAATGTCTTTCCAGATAAAGCAAGTAGAGAATTTCAGCTTTCTTTTGATACATTGGAAAGTCGAGTATTTTTGAGGTATCATGCGAAAATTTCATTTGAATCTATCTATGTTTATTGTTTTTTTCCCTTGTGTTTCTGAGATTCGCCGGCTGATGTATGAATCGTGTTCACTAAATTTGATGAATTTGAGGACCCCCCTACCCTTTAAAAGGTGCTTTATGGTCATATGATGCTATTTTCTTGCTCCTTGTACTTCTAATTTGTCAATCTTAGATATTCTTTCAATGATCTGCCAATATACTTTTTGGAGGTTTTCGGGCGCTAGATTGCCAAAATTACACACTGTGCCCCGGTGGAAAAGGGAAAGCTTTTTTTTTTTTTTTTTTTTCATCCAATTACTAAGCCATGGTAGGTGTATCAAGTAATATGTAGTAATCACGTTGACGTGTTTGATTTAATGGATAAAGTGACAACAGACGAAAATGATACTAAGGTAAAAGTTTAATTCTACTATACCTTGCGAAAAATGAGTTAAAATTACAAAATAAACAAATACTGAAGTTTTTTAATTATTACTTCTTTGATTAACATTGAATTTTCTATTTTCCTTTCATTTTTTACCGCGAAATTTTGACTTTTTTGAATTCCAGGGGGATAAAGTGCATCCTCTTGCCCCCCGCTGCGGGCGCCCATGTTGCCAAATTTCATGCTCCGTCATGTTAGACTTTAAGTTTTAATGATTATTTTGTTTGCACCATAGAGTTGGCAGCGCTGTTTGTATCTTTCGCCACGTTTGCACGCGGAGAGTAATACTGCGAAGCGTGCGACACATGGATCTATATTGTATATTGCACAGGGGAAACAAAAATTGACGGGAGTGAGAAATCTAACGCTGATTAGTTTTGTAATTTAATTGGGATTTGTTAACCGTCACCCTTCCCGCAGCGCAGCCGCTTACCTGCTTGCTGCCTTCAGCAAAAAGGCTCGTCACCATCAATCGTATACGATGAAAAATAAAGCACTTCCCGTTCGATGTATTTTCGCTAACATTCTAACTGCCATTGCGTAGTTCATTGTTGCCAAATTATTCTTACAAAAACAATTTTTAAAAAAAAAATATTTGTTTTTATTTTTACTTATTTAAAAAAAAAAATTACAAATTACAAAAAACAAAAAAAATAAGCAAAAACAACAAAATTACCAATAAAAGGAAAAATTGACTAATAATAATAACATTCATTTAATAATTCTCAATCATTAAAATTACAAATTAACGAATTCAAAAAAACGAAAACCTAGCTTAAGAAATTTTAATGCCGCGGTTTGGCGACAATGGTTGTTACGTTTTGAATCAACAAATGCCTCTCCTAATCGATGTAAATGTGAATGCTTTTATTTTTAATTATATTATTATAATTTAGGATCCCTCGAGAGTCTGGGCAGACACAAGACATGAATACCTATTGACATTGACGAAAATACATTTTAAAATTAATGCAGATAGAACAAATTGGGGTTCGGAGTAGAAAAGTATTCAGGCCTTATAAACTTTCAATAAATATATAGACTGACCGTGCTCTTGAACTTTCAGTTGAAAAATGTCACGTCACAAGGGAAATAAAACAAGTTTTTACCCCTTTATAACCACCTACATCTCTGTAATTTTCTAACATATCCGTACGCAAATGAGAGGTGAGAGAGAGAGAGAGAGAGAGAGAGAGAGAGAGAGAGAGAGAGAGAGAGAGAGAGAGAGAGAGAGGAGAGGGGGGGGGAGAGAGAGAGAAAGAGAAAGAGGAAGAGAGAGAGAGAGGGATAGAAAGGGAGGGAGGGAGAGAGAGAAGGAGAACGAGAGAGAGAAAGAGAGAGAGAGAGAGAGAGAGAGAGAGGAAGAGAGAGAGAGGGAGAGAGAGAGAGAGAGAGAGAGGGAAAGAGATAGAAGGAGAATCAGAGAGAGAGAGAGTGAGGGGGAGAGAGAGAAAAAGAGACAGAGAGAGAAGGAGAAAGAGAGAGAGGGAGATAGAAGGACAAATTCCTGATCCGCCTTTGGTTTGGATGAAGAGGTGAATGAAACTGTAACTGATACAGATGCAGGTCTTTAGAGGCCGATTTCCCGCATTTTATGGCCGCCGTCCTCTTTTTTATCCCGCCATCGCATTTTAGGCACGTCCGGAGTTTTTGCCGCGAAAGTCTGTATTGCGCATTAGTGTCATTGCAGCGATTAAGGGAAGCCTCGCTTTTACAGGGGCAGAGAGTGATAAAGCGAAGAATGGGACGTGGAAGAAATTGAAAAAGCGGCTACTTATATATAGCGAACAGTGTTGCCGTTTCTGAGATTCTTATTAAATGTATGCTCTGTGTGTAATCTTTGGTTTCATTTAATTCCCCAAAAATTCGACAGTTCCGACTACAGTCCCTATATACTATGAGAGTTGCTCCAAGTCTCTCAAAATGAAGAAGAGGAATAAGCGGATCTATGGAGCCCCCAAGAGGCAAATTGCAAATGGCGGATGGCCATATGACTGTGCGCTGTTGCCGCTATTTCGCTATCTCTTCTAGGTTAGGTTCAGATTCTCGACAATAACGGTCGTTATTGAAAGAGATTATGTTTTCTTAGAATAAAATTCAAGCAGAGGAAAAATTAACAATAATTGCCATGCGGTCACTTTTACTTCAAATGTGTAATGAAAACTAGTACGCGAAAAGTAAACAAACCCTCCACCATTTGCATTTGCCTCTTGGGGCTTTCTTGACAGCCTAAATCTGAGAGCCAATCAGAAATGGATTCAAAATTGGCGCAACTCTCATAGTATATAGGGACTCTACATTATACTAAACTGTGTAATATTCTGGTCAACCGCGAAGAATCATCGATGCTTTGAAAAAGAAAAACAATGCCTTTCAAGAAACACAGAGGAGGCAAATTTTAGACGTCGCGCCAATACTCCGAAACGAGAGGCGGCAACGCCATGACTTTTCGCAAGCAATGGAAGCAGCGGAAGCGGAAACGGAAAGGGATGGGGGACGAAAAAAGAAGAAGAAGAAGAAGCCAAGAGGCGAATAGCGTGGAGGTTTCTGCGGGTCTCTCCGTTTTTTCTTCCTATGCCGCATACCGGGTGCGGTGCAGCGCAACAATTTTTTAAACTCCGGACACGATTGTAATTTTTCGCGCGTTTTCGTGCGGCATCGTACCACCACGCCGCACACTGGTCTACCTCAGAGTCTCTATATCAGGGCTGCCGTTTTGCGTATAAACAATGCAATTTTTCTATTCACCGATGATTCCACCGGTTGAGAAAAGATTACACAGTTCAGTTCAGTGCATGACTATAATAAACTAAAATACTCGCATCTGTAATCTTTTCTCAACCGGTGGAGTCGTCCGTGACTTTAAAAAACTTGCGGATATTTTAATTAATCAACGTAGTTTCCACCGATTAAGGAAAGATTACAGATCAGAGTATATTCGTGCATTACAGTCATACACTGAACTGAACTGTGTAATCTTTTCTCAACCGGTGGAATCATCGGTGAATAGAAAAATGGCATGGATTATACGCAAAACGGCAGCCCTGGTCTCTATATATGTATAAGAAAGAGTCAAGACATGTGAACAGAAGTGAAGAAGAAGAAGGGGTCTGAGGAGCCTGGAGGCGCGCCTCTTGTTTACATTTTTATCCAACTATCTTCCTGCCAAAGATTACCTATACATGTATTCGTGTGCAAGAAATCTTCATAGGGTCAACCTAACCTTCAATTACCGTTAGCTTCACTACCTGTTTTAATTTACAGTGAAGGGTAATGTGTGAATTTTTTTCTGTTCTGAAAATACTTACGTCACGTTCAATAGAAAATTTCATCAGTATAAGCTAAAAATGCTGAAAGTTTCCTAAAAGCTGGGCGGCTGGGAAGATGGTTCCATGAAGATGTAAACAAGAGGCGCGCCTCCAGGCTTCATAGACCCCTTCTTCTTCTTCAGTTTTCAGCAGCCAATCAGAGATGGGACCTCTTATGGCGGCGAGACTCTTTCATTTATGGGGACTCTAGTCTTCCTTAACGAGCGATAAGTTTACCTAGAGTGGCAGCCTAGTTTTAGTAAGCTGCGTAATTTAGAGAGTCTGTGAATGTATAGCAACGAGTTATACATTTATCTAGAATAGCAATCTAATGGGTAACCTGCGTAACCACCATGGAGGATTTTTAGGTTAGGTTTAGGCGAGTAATTTTTCCATTTATTCCCATGTATTTTGGTGCAGCGATTGCGATGGCGAGAGGCGACGACGTATACGAGATCAAAAACTGGCTCAGCCTCTGTTTGTTGCATCAAAATACATCGGAATGAATAAAAATTACACGCTTAAATCTAACCTAAAAAACCCCTTATTGTGGTCACGTAGGTTACTCATTAAAGTGCCACTTTAGATCAATGTAGGGCTCGTTGGTATATGATGTAGAGTGTTGATGAGACGAGTGAAAATCATATATGCACCGCCATGAATGCATTTTTGCACATTTTTTTGTTAACATTCTGAGGGCTGGTGTTGTGTTTTGGTCCAGTGCTTAGATTACAGTGCCGTAGAGTTTCTAACGCGGTGTAATCTTTCTATGCCCTCGCTGATCAAACATATTTTTACGCATTAAAAGAATCTTTTGGGCATTGAAGTTTGAAGTCATTTTCTTGAGGTTCATCATGATTCAAATGAACAGGTTTATCGACAAATACCTCTGTCTTCCATACACTGGAAAAAAATGTCTGTTACAATAACCGAAATTCCGTTTAGGAAAGTATAACAACGGGATTGTGGTTAACGTAACCGGAATTCCGGTTAATGTAACATAAATTTTGGTAAATGTAACTGGCATTCCATTACTCTAACAAGAATTCCGGTACTTTTATAGTAATTCCATTTAGTGCTTTCCTAAACAGAATTTCGATTGAATTAACTGGAAAATTTTTCTGAGAATAAAATATACCTACGGACCTCTTCGTTCGTAAACAATTTGTATTTGTCAATGAATTCGCACAAATACATTCAAATGACACCTGTAGATCCGAGAACTTGTTGACCAATCAGAGGTTATAACTATCCTGATGTCTTAACTATATATCTACATACAGGGACTCTAGAAATAGAGAGGCAAAAGGGTCAATGTCCTAGGAATCGTCAATTCAAAATACTGTGCGCCGTCTAGCGTCTGAAGTTGTTTTAAGAAAGTATCAGTTAATTCTTGTTGCCTTTTGTTACTTTTAGCTCCTTCTGTCGGTGACATTTCTTCATGACGCTGCATGCGGTGTGGTGGTAGAACAGCAAAAATTAATGTTTTCACGCAATTTCTAGAAAGTGCGGAGGTTAAGGAGAAATGTAAATTATGTAATGATAGGATGAAGGATGGCGGTCATTTTGAATATTAAATGTTTAAATTCCACGTTTTGTTATGTAGCAACCGGGGTTGTCAAAGAGCAAGGTATACGTGTAGCTTTTAATGGATATGGTAACCACATCTCTAAACTTTTTGGTGACGCGGCTCGAATAAGTATAATATATTTACCCACAAAACTTACAGTCACGTGTGTGGTTTGTTTCCCGAGCGCGGTTTTTCTTGAATATTGTATGAACTTTTCGTGGGAAACAGTGGCGTAACGTGTAATTCGAAATTGTTGCATTTTGTTTGCTTTAAACTCTTCATCGAGATTGAACGTTTGGGTGTGCGGTAAACACTCTCGAATTTTCCATTTGTTTGAGTGGATTTAAACAGACCATAGGCGGATCCAGCAATCTGGCAACTGCGCATTATTCCCATTTGAATGTATGATAAACAATCGATTCTTGAAGGGGCCATGGCCCCGTGACTAATCGATTATTTGCCATGCAATCAAATGGGACGAATACACTGTTGCCAGATTGCTGGATCCGCCTATGAAACAGACAATATTCAAGTTTGCCACATTGCAAGCTATGCATGCCACTAATGGGAAAATAGAAAGTAAAGTAATAAGGAATTTTCGCGCCGTAAAAGATTACTTCTAGAGCCCCTTATATATAGAGAGAGAGAGTTAAGACATGAGAGTAGTCAACCTGTCAACCTTTGCTTGGTCAACACGGTTCAGCCATTCATTGGATGCGTTTTTGTGCTTTTTGCACATTTGTTTACAAACAAAGAGGACTATATCAAATAATGGCGACATGCCCTACCTCCGGTGAGTTCGCCGTAAGGGATGAGACGGAATAATGCGAATATTTAGGACAGTGATAGGCAAATAACCGAATAACGAATAATCACGAATAATTAACTAAAATTATTCGCATTATTCTCATGTTATTCCTATTAGTAAATCAAAGTTTTAACACTACCAGTGCTTCATCTTATGACAGATGAATATGCTGGTAGTGTCAAAACTTCGATTTACTAATAGGAATAACATAAAAATAATGCAAATAATTTTAGTCAATTATTCGTGGTTATTCGTTATTCGGTTATTTGCCCATCACTGATTTAGGACAACTAACCGATCAAATCTGCCATTATATCCAATCAATAAATCGTCGACAGGTAAATAAGTACTTGTCAAGTGCGAATTAAAAGTTGACACCCTTATTTATTCAAGAAATGAAACCTGAAGTTGTTGAGTTTTCAGATTGAAAATGATGTTTCGATCTGGCAACATGTTTTCATCTCTCTGAATGACTCCCTCCTTTGAAGAATGCGGAAAGCGTGGACATTTAGAGCCTAACTAAGACATGTTGACTACACCCAATCGATAAAACATTGACAAGTAATTAAAGACTTGTCGAGTGTGAATTATAGACACCCTTATTTATTCATGAAATGAAACCTAAAGTTGACGAGTTTTGAGATTAGAAACGCGTCGATCTGGCAATGTATTTTCACCTCTCTGAATGACTTTCTCTTTGGAGAATGCGGGAAACGTGGACATTTAGAACCTAACGAATACATGTTGACAACACCCAATCAATAACACGTTTAAAGGTAATTAAATACGTATGCCAAGTGTGAATTAAAGGTACCCTTATTTATCCAAGAAATGAAACCTAAAGTTAATGAGTTTTGAGATTGATAATTCGTCGATTTGGCGACGGGTTTGACCCACTGAGTGACTCTCTCCTTTGAAGAATAGAAAACGTGGACATTTAGAACCCAACCAATCCATGTTGAATACACCCAATCAATAAAACGTCGACAGGTAATTAAAGACTTGCCGAATGTGAATTAGACACCCTTATTTATTCAAGAAATGAAATAAGCTTCATCGATCGTCGTAAGTCTGTAACGCGCCGTTAAACATATCTACCCTCGCCTTCAACGTTGGTCATTATCTCACGTGTAAAAGGGCGTGAAAAAAAGTTTGAAATGGGTCTGTTGCCTCTTTTGCCTCAGGAATATACACAAAGAAAAATGTCTTGTTGCCGTAACCGGACGTCTTGTTAGTACTTACTTAACCGGAATTCCTGTTATTTCAACAGGAATGCCTGTTACTTCAACAAAAACTCTGGTAAAGTAACAGGAATTCCTATTGAAATAACAGGAACTCCTGTTGAAATAACAGTAATTCCTGTTGAAACGATAGGAATTCCGGTTTAATAACATTAGACAGACGTCCAGTTGAAATAACAGGATTTTTTTTTCAATGTAGAACCTTGATTCTTACGTAAAAGTTGGCAAAAATAACGAAGAGCGCAAATTAAGAACGTTCAAAAACTACTCATTACAATTTCAAGCAGCCACGCTATACACAACATACAATTTTGCGCGGACATACTTACTATACATTTAGACAGTACCACCATATATTAACCCACCATATTAACCCGCATATGTCTAGAATTTTTTGAAATTTGTTGGTGCTTTTCTAAAAAACACAATCTTAGAACTAGAAACACGAAAAATTGACAAAAGCAGGAATATTTTGGTGCTGCTAAATTTAACGAGCTAAAAACTCCCAAAATAGTTTTTGAGTAATATTGGTCCAAATTGACTGAAATTTGGTTCAAAAATAACACAGCAAGTGGGTCGTTCACGATCCACTGAACATATATGGGTTAGACATGATGGCAACATACAGTACTGCTAAAATAGATAAAATAAATTTAAATTCGAATTTGAAAGCCGTATTATATAGATTATTGTATTGTGCATAGAGGAACAAAAAAAAAACTTAAACTTTCTATACAGTGATTTTTACTTCCGAATTGAAATTATTTTACCCCTATATTGTTCAGTTTGGCAACTCCGCGTCGTATCTAGCCTTACTGAACCCTCTAAATTTTCTCCAATTCATTACCCACCTCGTAAGAAAGCGAGACGTCTCACTTATTACCTCGTCCCTCGTACATGTTACGGGCGGGGGGAAAAATGTTTCTCTCAGTGAAACAGCTGAGACGATTATCGATTATAAGTTGCTGTATTCTGTTCAATAGCCTTCCGGCCGTTAACGTAGAACCAGTAACGACTTTGGTCGTTGTCCAGTAATAGCAAAAGTTCAGGAGCTTTTATATCTAACTCGTAAGAAAATAGACTAAACTCACATAACTGATATAATTATATGTGTGTAATTCACGTGTAATATACAAAATGTATACAAATGTTCCGCATATTATACTCCCCCCCTGTGTTTTTTACACGTACTTGCATTATTTTTTAATGTTATTTTTTTTCTTTTTTTGGCTTTGTTGTTTCTCCAAACTTTAGAGTCTGACCAACTCTAAAGGTATTCATCATTTATAATTTTTTGGCCATATTTTGTGTTGTATAACTGATATAACGGCAAGATGTCGATGGCGGTTCAACGCAGGTCTCGTGGGAGATTCCTGTTTAATTTGTCGCTTTCATTGATTTGCTTCAGGGTGCGGCGCGCGGCGTCACCACATAATGTGTGTAATTCACGTGTAATATACAAAATGTATACAAATGTTCCATGTTATACCTTACACAATGTATATGAGCTAATGCGTAGTACACATGATGTGCACAATCTTGTACATTCTTTAATGGTTTGAAAATTATGGAAGTCATTCACGTATTTTACACGTCATCTGTCATCACGAAAAAATGTTAAAACCAAGATGGCTGCCTAGCAGATAGAGGTTGACTTTAAAACTTCACAACTCGAAGACGAACGGTTTCCCGAAATCAATCTAGTGGACTCGTTTTAACTGGAAAGACAAGAGATTTCTTTTGGGCGATTTTGGTTTTCCTCCGTGCAATCCGAATTGAGAATTGTAAAAAGTCTGATTTTTGAAATTTTCTAAATTTTGAAAAGGCAATATCTTGATGAAAATTGGAGGCTTTACAACTTGTTACCCATGTTATACATCAACAGACAGGTATTTCAATGATTCTTTCTTTGCAAAAAAAAAAATATTTTTTATCTGTAAGCTTTTAAAAGTTATGGCCAAAAATTGTGTTTCCATTGACCCCCACCCCCCCCGGTTCTAGGGGGGGGGGGGCTAAAACAAAATATGAGCATTTTCAAACTCCCTACGCATCGCTCTATCATCCCTGAAAAATGAAAATTGTTTATGCTCAGCCCATTCCTTGTGGGAGATGAAACAACCCATCTCTTTTCCCCTTCAAAACAGCCCTTTTCAGGGCCACCTAATCTTGAGCCTAACACAACTCCCGATTACCCAATACATGAAATGCCTTTTTTAACCTTCAAATTTAAACCATTAAGATACGGTATTTCACTGAGGAGAGCAAAAAATTCGAAGTCTAGCTCTGCACAATCATTGCGAAACTTTGCTCATTCGGGCGTAGTAGGTAACACCGCATTAAAAAACGAGAGAAAATAGGCGAAAATTGACAGCTCTTTCGAAGTATGTAAAAAAGATGATTTTCTCTCAAAATCTGGAGTTTTTCGGAAAGCAGAGGGCTCCAAGGTGTTCAATTATTGTTTCCCATCAGCCATATTTTTAATTTTCAAAAGAAAAGTGGTGCATTCTTCTCACAGGGGTTGACCTGGAGCGATTTGGGTTTGAATGGTAGTTTATATGAGGAGAAAAATCGCAAAAATTGACGTTTTTGAGCACTCATTGTATGGCACCTGACGACGGCAAATAATTGAATAAACGATGGTTATTGCAGTGATTTTGTAGCAAATTTTATGCGCTTTAAGACTATGAAAAGGAATTTGACATTGAATTTCTGGATCTGAATATATAGGGAAAACTGAGGAAAAGTCGATTTTTTTGGGCAATTTTTGAGGGTAATTTTTCGGAATATGCGTAATTATTCCAAAGAAAAAATATATTAAAATGAATCTGATTACAACGGATTTGTAGCAAATTTAATGCTCTTTCAGATGCATTATTAGATTTTTTTGTTCGATTGGTTTTTGTACCGAAGAATTGGAAAAATCGATCAAAGGTATGCAAAATTGGCGAAAATTCAAAAATGGCGGGTTTTTAGCCCTCCCGCCCAAGATGTGGGGTTCTGACCGCGATTTTCCTTCGTTTTAACACCCATGGGATCGAGAAAAATAGGTTTCGTCGGGGGGACAGAGCAAAACCCAAATTTTGTTGCACAGTGTAATCCGTGTCAAATTGCCACGTGCCATCCCGAGAGCTTTTAAAAAATGTATTATGAGGTGTACGTATACATACAACGACCAAGTTAAAAATTACTTGCATTCACACTCATTTTTTTATTTTGTTTTATCTCATCATTGAATGCTTTTCTTTTCCATCACACGTGTTCAGATTATGAATATTAAATGTTCTATTTTTTTAGGTGCTGTCGCGGCTTATATAGTCATTCTCGTTTACTCGTGCATGAATACTTCATAATATGTCACACTTTCTTGGTCCTCCACCCACCCGTTCCCCCAGCTCTAAACTCGGAGCGGAGCATACATATGGACGCGAAAAACTCGCAACTTTTCATTTTACATGCGGAAATACACGGAAGCTCATTTTCTAAATAAAGTTCGTAGCTTCGATTATATCGAGTTGAAGCTGAGTGAAAAGTTTTTTTTTGTTTTCCGAGAGATAAGACTGGGAGAATGGACGGATACAGGAATGTCTCTCTCTCTCTCTCTCTCTCTCTCTCTCTCTCTCCTCTCTCTCTCTCTCTCTCTCTCCTTCTCTCTCTCTCTCTCTTCCTTCTCTCTCTCTCCTCTCTCTCTCTCTCTCATCTCTCTCTCTCTCCTCTCTCTCCTCTCTCTCCTTTCTCTCTCTCTCTCCTCTCCTCTCTCTCTCTCTCCCTTCTCTCTTTCCTCTCTCCTCTCTCTCTCTCTCTCTCTCTCTCTCTCTCTCTCTCTCTCTCTCTCTCTCTCTCTCTCTCTTTCTCTCATCTCTCTCTCTCTCTCTCTCTCTCTCTCTCTCTCTCTCTCCGGCCATTTGAAATGTTACAAAGGATAGCAGAGGGGCCATAAACGTGACTTTAGCCCCTATCTTTATCCTTTTTTAGCGCATGTATCCAAATGGGAGAGAAGAGACAGAAAAATTCCTGTATCCGCCCATGACTGATACACGGAATCGGACGCTTGGAGATCGGAAACAAATATTATTTTTCTCTTTTTTTATGCAAAACGTTGTTTGTTAAGCCTTGGAAAATGCAATGAGGGATTTACACGAGCGCTTAAGAGAGAAAATGAAGAGCTCATTTAATTCTATATGTTTCACCATTTTTTTTTAAAATCTTTATCACTAATATTTATCCAGTTATTACGAGGGGCGTTCAATAGTAAGTATCCCCCCTCTAAAATCCACGAAAATGGACCAAATTTAAAAAATTTTAGATGGAAATCTTCCTTAGGATATACTGAATCCAGCTATTTAAAATCAACGCAATCGGATAAAATGCGGCCGCACACGGGCCGCGGATGCGCGTTTCGGCGTGAGCAGCTCCCGCCGGCTCGGCCGAATTTTTAGTAGCGCGCGGCTATAGAGAGGCTTCTCTTCAAACGTTCATACATTTAATCAACAACCGGGAGGGAAAAAAATCACCGGTTAAAAACATGGTTTGGCTTACCTTTTTTCTCCACATATCCACCTTTTCGGTCCAAACAGGTCTGATATAGAGACTCCAACTTTTTGATGCCTCGCGCGTAGAAATCCTTGGGCTGATTCTTGAAAAAGTGCTGCCAGCATTTTGACCTCCTCCACAGATTCAAAATGCACACACCAAGTTCCGCCTTGGATATGGAAACAATGAAAGTCCGGTGGTGTCTTTTTTGTCTTTCGCGGTCAAAAATCGAACCACTCCTGAAGTTCACAATCCTGGACGACTTGAAGCGGTAGCTCCATGCGGCACACGATAACACTGTCACCGGACCAATTTTTTTTCGAATCCCATGGTGGTAAGAAGTTATTTTCAATGAATTTTCCATGTTATCGTACTACCTGTGTACTATTATCTTACTATCAATCACCCAACTCGCAGGGAAAGGCCTTATCGTTGGCTGGAAAAGGTGATAAGCAAAACATTTCGTCGCGCGCTTGATGCCGAGCCGGCGGGAGCGGCTCACGCGCAACGTGCATCTGCGGCCCCGTGTGCGGCCGCATTTTATCCGATTGCGTTGATTCTTAGATAGCTGGATTCAGTATACCCAAGGAAGATTTCCATTTAAAGTTTTTTTAAATTTGGTCCATTTCCGTGGATTTTAGAGGGGGGGGATACTTACTTATTGAACGCCCCTCGTACATTTGCTTACCTCAATTTGCATCGCAGCTTTGCGCTGTGGCGAAACCACGATTGAAGGCGAATCCAGCAATCAGGCAATTGTGCATTATTCCCTTTGAATGCATGAGAAACAATCGATTAGTAATTCGCCATGGTCCCTTCAAGAAATGGTAGTTTTCATTCATTTAAATGAGATGAATACTAGTGCGACATATTGCCGAATTGCTGGATTAGCCCATGACCAGATCTCTTTTATCTCTCTCATTTTCTCTTGAATGTACTAGTAGAAAAAGATAGAATGAGATAATTGGTAAGCATTTATGTTAATGCATCTTCAATGCCCGGCAAATCTTATAGGGCCATAAATCCCTTACACTCATACTAGTACCTCTCAAGGTCGATTTTGTGTACGCTCGTGAATATGGTTGATGTTGGAGTTATCGGGGAACAGTACACTACGCATGTAGAATACGCATCAACTAACCTTGGATTTCTTTACACTGGCCAATCACTGCGCTCCACTTGCCTTATGCCCATTTACACATCAAACGTTCGCTTTTTATGTACAGCCCGCGCCGCGCTGTTGGCAGATTGCTAGCCCCTAGAACATCAACCCATCGCACAGTGGCTCAAACTAGGGCACATTTCTTTCGCCGCAACCAGGTACGGACCCAAACTATTGCTGGACAAATGCTTTTTGAGATGGTGGAAATTCGGAGAATTTGTCTTAAGATCGTCCGTAGTGGTTCTATAGCCCACCCCCCTCTTCTCCCACTTTCTGCACCCAGGTTCGGACCCAAACTTTTGCAGGATTTTTTTTTATTTTTTTAATGGTGGATTTTTTCTCATGTGACTAGTAACGCTTAAGAATGTTTTGCAAAAAGAAAAAAAAAAAATTATTATTCTTGTTCTCTATTTCTCTCTTTGTACGGGTTGGGTGCACTCTATCTACTTTTTAACAATGTTTTCTAACACCAATGTGTTTGAAGTCACGGGTTGTTTTTTGTTTTTTGTTTTTTTGTTTTGTTTTGTTTTTTTTTTTACTCACTGGAAAACGATACGTTCTCGAAGACCGTAAAGTACGGACTATATATAGGTTTACCGAGGCACTCAGTGATTGTGACGCCAGTAATTTTCGGCGGTGCAACCCGTAATTACGGACTCCGTCACAGAAAAGTAGCCGGCCTCAAGACCGGAAGTGCATCGATAAACCTATACCGGGTGTCCGGTAAGTCCCGGAACGGCTGCGCCATTTCTTTATTTACGCAGATAAAAAAACCAAACTTTGGGAATGTTCCTAGATAACTAAAAACTACTTTTTGGGGGGGTCAAAATTTTGGTCGCCCCTCCCGGGGGGGGGGGGGGCGGGGGCGCCCCTAACTTTTTTTTTTCAAATGGCAACCCCTATCTTGTGATACCTCATTCGAAAGAGGGTAAAAAACTGAGCATTTTGGCGCAAACCGCATGTCGATATCTCTTTTAGTATTCGAGATATCGAACTTCAAAATCTATGGAAACCCATTTAAAAAATCATAACTCTTATTCAGAAAGTCGCTATTTAAAAAACTAGGGGTCTAAACTACTCTACATAACAAGCTCTTTCCAAGAAAAACACCTCTGCCCAAAAAATTAACTTACAGTTATTGTTTTTTTTCCCCCGCCAAAATGTTTTAAAATTTTGGCGGGAAAAAAACAATACTGTAAGTTAATTTTTTTGGGCAGAGGTTTTTTCCCTGGAAAGAGCTTGTTATGTAGAGTAGTTTAGACCCCTAGTTTTTAAATAGCGACTTTCTGAATAAGAGTTATGATTTTTTAAAATGGGTTTCCCTAGATTTTGAAGTTCGATAACTCGAATACTAAAAGAGATATCGACATGCGGTTTGCGCCAAAATGCTCAGTTTTTTACCCTCTTTCGAATGAGGTATCACAAGATAGGGGTTGCCATTTGAAAAAAAAAGTTAGGGGCGCCCCCGCCCCCCCGGGAGGGGCGACCAAATTTTGCCCCCCCCAAAAAAGTAGTTTTTTTTTATCTAGGAACATTCCCAAAGTTTGGTTTTTTTATCTGCGTAAATAAAGAAATGGCGCAGCCGTTCCGGGACTTACCGGACACCCGGTATAGACCGTAGTATTTTTGCAACGTATACGAAGATATAATGAGCCATAGAGAAGGGTTATTAAATGACTGTAACTCCTTCCTCTGTCTCTGTCCTTTACAAACACGTGATAAAATGACAGAGCGAGAGAGGGGGGTGAATCGCTGGCCAAAACTATGAGGTACGAATTTGTCTGTAATTTTATGAAAAGGATAATCCGTAATTATAATTTTGTAAAAGATGAAAAGCTTGAGCTGAGGTTTTCTTCTTCTTCTTTTCCTTCTTATTCTCCTTTTTTTCCCTCCTTCTTTTCTTCTTCTTCATCCTCTCCCTCTTCTTCTTCTTTTTCTCCTCCTCTTTTTCCTCTTTCTTGTTTTTATTTAGGATCGTTGCAATGGGGTGGAGACAAAGTTCATAGGGCGGGGCGGAAGAGAATTAGGTCGCGTGAATGTTACGCGAAACTTCCGGGGTTTTCCCCTTTTCATCCCTTAAGGCGCTTTTCAAAGAAACTTTCGGCGTTTTCACGAAAGAGGCGTCCCGCGTCAACGTCGAAAGTTGAGATAGCTGGAAATTCTTTACGCTCGGTAAAAACAATTCAAGAGTGCGCAAAGATAAAATTAGATCACTCCCTCCATGATGGAAAAGGGGGATTAGCTGTGATTCACTACTCGGGCGGGAAACTCTAGACATCTTCTTTTGCATATGGAAAAATTAACAAATTAGATGGGACTAAACTACCTTTATGGTACTTACTGGTATACTTTGGTTCAGTGGCATCGTGTGCAGCATGCAGTGGCGTCGCGTGCAATTTGGCAACGATGTATTCTATCCATTTAAACTCATGTAAAATATCGAATTGAGGGGGTGCACAGTGCACAAGGAAAATTCGATATATATATAATGAGTTTAAATGGAGCAGTTGCATTGTTGCCAGCTGGCACGCGACGCCACTAGCAGCATGACAACGTTGCAGAATCACATTTAAACACATGCAAAGATATCGATTTGAGGAAGTAAGTGCACCGGTGCACTCTATACTATGACCTTCAAAAGAAAGTCCTCTCATCAAAACGGTTATTGGTTATGTTACATCCATTATTTTTTAAAGAGTTTTCGATTTTTTAAGGCATAATTTCAAGTGACAATGCTACGTTAGTCTCTGAAATACCTGAGAACTGCAAAAATGTTAAAAGTGGTCGAGAAATGAAAAAATGAAAATTTCTATCAGGTTTTTTTTTGGAAGTCATAGTACGTCCAAAAATTTGATTTGAGCATTCAAAGCTGTAACTCGCACTTTACTCGGTAGATAACTATTCCTGCTCTGCGGTGTTCATTTTGCCTATCTCAGTAATTGAAGGCACTTGAAGCAATACTATGCACTATTTTGCAAATGTTAAAAATGCTTTTAGCTTAGAGTAGCTTTTACGCTCCATGAGTGATCGAGTTACGAAAAAGAATAACTCTGATGTGGTATTGAAAGGGTAAAAAGAACAGAATCCAGCGTTGCCAGATTGCATACGATGCGAATACATACCTGCGTTACGTCCAACGTCACTGTACTATCGCTATTTAATTTTCAAAAGCTTTTTCAAGTTAACAATGGGTCAGTTGCATGAGTCTGATTTTCTCCAATTTGTATTCATGAATATTACAAGCCAAGTCGAAACAGTAATGAGTCACCGTTTGTTCCTACGTCCAATAGATCTCGAGTTGTGCGGACAATTACAAACGAGCAAAAATACATTTTTTCTCATGGGGGATATGCCTCATGACGTCAATAATAGGCATACCGCTTTTTGTAACTTTACAGAGCTTTATCTACGGAGCCAATATTCAAAATGATGAAGTAAAAATACGTGTCCCCTTATTTTTTTCCCCCAGTTTACTAAAATGAATTTAAAAAAAAAAGCATGCAACTGACCCATTTCAGTGCTTGGTTAATGAGAGTACTTTCACAAATCCTGTACCTACACAAAGGGAATGGCTATTCCTCATAATATTTCATTTACATGTCATTTTTTTTTTTTTTTTTTTTTTTTTTTTTTAAATTTCATGGGAATCCATACACGTTAAGAAAACCATTTCATACATGAGACGATGGAAAAAAAGGGTTTAACAGCGCAGAATTAGGGAATTTCGTATTTTTCAACGTTTTTATTTTTACTAGTTGCCACGTATAGGCTAAAATATCATTTGTCTGTGGAGAATGTGGATTTACAAACATCCTCCACTAATCCAAGGCATCAGGGGCGGGCACATGTCGCGTCCCGTGCAAATTGGCAACAATGTTGACGCGACATCATATTTTGTGCATTTAAACTCGTGAAAAAGGTCGAAATACGGGGCGTGCACGCAGCACATTGCACAGTGCGCTCCCTATTGGACATTTTACACGAGTTTGAATTAAGGACGAAACGCTCGCGCTGCCAGACGCACGCGAGGCCTGTTATTAATTCCTTGCCCTATGCGCTTAGCATGAGTATGGTTCATGATAGAGTACAGTTTTGTAAAATTATTTTTTTATTTTTTTTGGTATCGTTTCAGAATATTTAAAGTACTGTACGACGTTCATGCACGCTTATTCGTAACTATTTAGCTGCACTATATTGTAAAAAACGCTACTCTGTATCGATATGTTTTGCTAGGACGTGTACAAACATTCGAGAGTGGACCATTTCAAAGTGTGTGTTACAGTTATTTCATCCACGAGGGTTGATTTTCATACTATCTTTAAGGTCTCATTATTATTTTCGAAGAATTTACGTAAGCCTCCATCATCCATTGGCCGACAGTAAAACCTTTCACCTTGTAGCTTCATACACATTAAAATCTGCTTTGAATGAAACCGAAAGTTTTCACGGGTAGCCGACCACGCCATACGAGGCCCCGTTTAATGTGAATTGAAAATTCAAAACAATCAAAATTCCTAAAAATGAGGGGCTGAGTTCGACAATGTTCTTTGCATCGATTTCTCGTGTAGGAGGTGACGCGAGAGCTTTCAACCCTCGGGTGATTCGCAGCTTTATATCACACGAAAGTGGAGGAGGAGCTTTTCGAGCTTTTCGCGGAAAAGCAATTAAGTAGGAGCAGGTATAAATAAACGCGTCTACTCCCGAAATGGGAGGATATAAAGGAGCGCTCTTTTGAGGTTACGTACTAGGTCTTCCCGATTCGCAAAAGCGCCCTCACTTTCCCCAAATGCTATAAGAAGTGTTTATAATGTTACACGCGTAGTTGCATTGATTGAGAACACATGCCACTTTTGATGTCACTTTCTGGAGCCCTCAGAAATGAATCTACGATAAATACAACTCAAGGAAATGACTCCTGGGTGTTTTTTGGCACCTCATTAGGAACTTAAAATGAATTTTCGAGGGGTAATGGATCCGTTGCAAACTTTTGCTACCAGCTGATGAAAAGCGGGATTCTTTTGGTGGAAAAGGCATTGAAAACAAATCCGTTGAGAGCTATGAAAAAATTTCAAAATTAACTAACAAGCTCAATATATGCGTTTAAAAAAAATTCCAAGATGGTGGTCAAATGAGTGGGCCACAATAGGGCAGTGCCATCTAATCGCAACTTTCTATGATGAGAAAAATGATTCATCAAAAAGAAATAGGCTGCGATTAAAATAGATGGGATTGTAACTTGCTCATCTGACAGTCATCTTGGCATTTTGTTTAAACGTATTTATTGTCATACAGGAGGGTCAAAATTGGATCTCTTTTTGAGGTTACCAACTTTATTTTCCGGTGATTTTACATCTGCAGAATTGACCCTCTTAATTGCTGTAACAAAAGTTTGTAGCAGATCCATTGTTTGTGAACTACTTTTTGAAATGGCCGCAATATCTTTGCACTCTATACACAATGATTTATATCATCAGGCATCAGATCTCCTTAACCGGATAACTTTACAAGACTGATTTACTGTTGATTGGCACGTAACAATGCACCAAAATAGGATGTCCATTAATTGATAAAAAAAACAAAACAAAACAAAAAAACAAACAAAAAATAGAGCCTTAAATGTGGGTTTTACAGCGGTCCTTCTCTGAAGGTCTATTTCTCGCGATAAATTTGCCCCAGTTATTTTCAATTAAAGTTTCACCGAGTTCAAGGTAATTATATTTAACAGGTATGCTCGACTCGACTTCCGCGTTATCTTCATTGGCGCGAAAATCTAAAGCAGAATCCAAGATGGCCGACAAAAGAAAAAAACACTTGACAATTATGCCGGTGTAAAAGAAAGCACAGAGAGATAATCAAATCAACTAAAATCGCTGAAGCGAGGAAAAACACTAAATAGTGAGTTCCACTTGCATCCATCTTCATAACAAACCTACTCATGTCCCACGTCTTGTGGACAGTGTTTTCTTCTTTTGTCGGCTATCTTTGATTCTGCTTTTAAGCGTGCCCATGGAACATGGCACGCTTATTCCGATCGTTTTGCTGCTAACAATATAATACAATGTATACAATGTAATAAGGCAGCCTATGCTTTCCACGTGTATTCCTATGCTGAGTGGCCTAAAGTTGAAAATCGGCTGTTTTTGAATTTTGTGATTTTTTCCTGTCGTGTCTGTTGCGTTTTGAGGATTGCAATGGTACAATTATGAAATCGTACCTTCTAAAGTTTGCAGCAAAAATAGTTGGATTCATTTTAATGCTTTAGTTTTTTTATAATTCCAATTAAACGACGGACTCACCACTTTTGAGGGGTAAGTGGAGTGCGGTGAGGTAATATTTTGCGTTTTATGTTGCCAACTTTGTTGTAATTTTACTCTGCTGTGTTGGTTTTACGATGAATAAATTTTTGTTTGTTTTTATGATTAATTTGTTATGTTGGACATTGTTTTTGGGTTATTTTGTTACGTTTATTGAATATATAATTGATTTTAAAGTACATTCGGGGTTTTTTCGTTCGGGCGGCCGATAACGAGTCGTTGTGTGATGTTTTTTTTTTTTTTATTTTATTTATTATTGTTTTGCAGCCGGTGATTGTTTGGCTGCATTGGCTGCACTGCGGCTCACCTGTTCACTAATTTGATAATCTTTCTCTGTGAATGTCTAGAGTCAGCTGATATTTTCGAGTAGAAGGCGCGAAATAAAACCGATACAGATCATGGTTTTACTTATAGGATACCTTCTCACAAAAGTAAAGCTTCAAGAAGAACCCGCTAGAGAGCGCGGAATGAAGTAGTCACGTTTCTTTGCCTTTATTTGATCAGCTGATAAATGATTTTTTTTTTTTTAAGCGCAATTTTTAACATTCAATCTTTTATGGGTTGAAAGTGGATCTCATTAAAATAAACAAATTAGATCAGTATTCTTTTAATTTTTTGGTTTCGGGAATTGTTACAACATTAACGCCTGTTCGAAAGTGTAAGCGAAGTTATGGTTTTTGAATTATTTTTTTAGAGGACGAGACAGGCTCAATTAATGGTATTTGTTTTGATGAAAAGGGGTCCATCCAGCTACCATTAGGTTTGCCCCCCCCTCAAAAATGGATGAAACTTTCAGGGATGATAGAGCTAAGCATCATCTCTCAGAATATCTGCAGTTTTTTGAATTTGGTCAACTGGGAGCGGGAGTGCAGGGGGTCAAAGTCAAAACCTCCAATGCTCCATAACTTTTGAACGAAAATAGATATTGACGTGAACTTTGCACCAAAAGATGCGTATTTTAAAGATATTTCGATTGATGTGCTACAGTGTTTAGTTCAAAAATATTTGACCCTTTTTTTGCATTTTGTTTTACTTTTGAAGTTTCCAAAAATCCGTTTTTTGAGTTTGAAAAATAGGCGCAATGAAGGAATCTGAACGAAAAACTATGGCGGCCATATATGATTTGAGAATTTTGAAAAACTTATGTCAAAAATAAATTCAGCGACCCAAAAAACCCGCTTCCACCAAGTTTCAATGAATTTCATCGATTATTGGTGGAGCAACAAATTTGTTTGTGGAATCGAAAGTCGGAACCCTATTTTTGGCCTAGATTTGAAACTTTGCGCGGTCATAACTCTTGAACGAAATGTTTTTCGGCATCACGGTTTGCGCCATCTGAAAGCTTATAAAATCAGCTTTCTTCACAGAAGTTTTTTGTTCAGATTCCTACGTTGCGCCTATTTTTCAAACTTATAAAACAAATTTTTTTTCTCTACTTTTAGATTATAAATGAATTTTTACATCTGCATTGAGGGTTTTTTCGAGAAAAGTTGAAAAATGTGTTTGAACCCCCCAGAATACACCCCAAGAGGTTGTCAGGAGCTTATGAAAATATCAGAAATGAAAAATTTGGAGTCAATTTTCTGTCTGAATGTTTTGTTTCAAATCATTTGTTTCAGTAATTTTCGAGAAAAATGCCAGCAACGGATGCTCTGGCTCACTTTGTATATAAAATTTAGTAGACTTCTTTTATTCTATTCAGGTCCTCTGGTATTTAATCACTGTCCGATGAGTAAAATAATTGAAATCTCATGCGCTGAGTCCAGACTATACTTGCTCTCTTTGAGAGAATCCAAAAATTAAATATAAGCATCAAAGGTACCACTATACGGCCAATTTTGTAAAATAAGCACATGTGTGGAGAGGGGGGAGGGGTGGAAGCTTTTATATGCGTAACTTTTTTTGCTTCTCATTGATAGAATGTCATCGAATGAAAGGCTAGAAACTCTGCAACTCTGGTAAGCAACTCTGTTTGCTTGAAGGGACGCATCGCAATGAAGTAGGGGACTACACTAATTATAGTTGTCAAAGTTGATGCATAAATTATTAATACTTCAATTAGTATGTACGTCTGTAATGTTTTTACTGGATGCTAATCATATCATTTTTTCAAATAGATTATTCAGCTTAATTTTATCTTGAGTATTCACCATAAGGTTTCTCTGTACAGTAAAGCCTTTAATGAAAACATAGCAGGAATTGCTTTTATTGACATTAATTATTGTAATTGTTTAATTTTCAGATCCAAATCGGCCAATACTGTGTCTAAAAATTCTGATATTGAAAGGAATGACTCTATTTCGTCTTTATCAATATGTAGACATTTATTAATTACCTTCTTTTACCTTTCATCACCATATTCCACCAACAAAACCATGGCCTACCCATCTTTTCTTTCTCATTTTATTAAATTATAAATAGAATCTTTTACATCCATTCAACGCAGAATCATTTAAACTTCAAATACTCTATAATCAGTGATTTCATCCAAATTTTCATTATTGAATCATTCATGTATATTATAAATCTATTTATTCAATTCATATGTTAGTTACATACTACAATGTCTCCTTAAGAATTGCTGATGCATTTCAAACAACTGTAATCCACAAATGAACAAAACACTGAACCAATTGTAATGTGTCACTGCAAAAACAACGACTCAAAAATATTTTTTTCAAATATACGTCTCAAATGCATATACATTGTCATATTTTCTTAATCAAAGCTCCAACAGCACTTCCTGTACCTTAAATAATAAACAATAAATTGACAAATCTTCTCCCATGAACTACATTATAATAAATATATTTAAACCATGTATGCGTAAGCCTTTATGCAAAACTTATTTCTGCAAAACCCAGCAGAGCAGAAGACCAAATGAAACAACTTATGCGCAGATTTTTATGTTTACAATTCACAGGCACGCTTTTCCAATACATGCAATGTATCGGAGCTTCCCTGCTTGTTTTTTTTATTCTCACGCCACTGAAGATGACGCGGGAAGCGAGTCGAGCATACTTGTTACATATAAGTACCTTGCACCGAGTCTGTAATCTCTCTCATCAGGGCATGATCGTCAAGTGTTGAAACTTCCCAAGTAGCAAAAAAGTATCTAAAACGCAACAAATACGGACGTAAAACTGGAGAAATCCCTTGGGAAAGCTCAAGTTAAAACTCCCGTAAGTACTCACGTTTTTTGCAAAAACGGAACTTTTACGGGAGGTTTTACGGCATTTAAACGGAACCTTTGCCGTAAAACTGCCGTAAAGCAAAAAGAAACGTATTTTACCCGGGTAAACTATACGTTGGTAAAACTTACGTTTATTTACTGTTTTACGGGAGTAATACCACAGCTTTACTAGAAAAAATTAAAAGAAATTTTCGCTTGTCTGAATCGATTATCTGGGTGTTTTTACTCATTATGTTCAACTTTCGCTACTCAAAATGATTATTAGACACTGGAATACATGGTGGTACATAGAATGGATACATGAAACGAAATTATGAAGACGAAAAGTTACCTGATTTTCCGGGATTTAAACCCCGGGGTCCCCCCGGGGGAGTCGAGCACCTTACCGATGAGCCACGTCTGCTGCCGAGAGTAGGAGGCAAAAATAGCGCATTATAAAGTTACAGCTAGTCACCTTAAGGCTCAATTTGGTTTTAGGGAAAAGTCTAAGGTTGTTTAAAACTAAGTAGCGCATACCGGCACGAATAGACAAGTGAAATGTAATTAAAAAGATAAATTTGTAAAAGTAGAGGTAAATAAAGAATAATAAATAGGTAATAAAAAGATAAATAAAAAATAAAAATAAATTAAAAATAAAGTAAATAAAATATAAAAAAAAAAAATAAAAAAAAAAAAAAATAAAAAAAAAAAAAAATAAAGACAATTTATAAAAAAAAAATCAAATAAAAAAAGATAAAGAAAATAAATAAAACTAAAGAAAATAAATAAAAAAAAAGAAAATAAATGAAAATAAAGAATATAAATGAAAAAAAAAAAAAATAAACACAAAAAAAAGAAAATAAATGAAAAATAAAGAAAAAAAATACAAAAAAAAGAAAATAAAAAACAAAATAAAGAAAAAAAAAACAAAAAAAAGAAAATAAATGAAAAAAAAAGAAAATAAATAAAAAATAAATAAAATTTAAAAAAAAATAAAGAAAATAAAAAAAAAGTAAAAAAAGTACTAAAAATAATTTAAAAATTTAAAAAAAAATAAAAAAAAAAAAAAAAATAAATGAAAAAAAACCCAAAATAAAAAATTAAAAAAAAAAAAAGAAATGAAAAATGAAAATAAATAAATTTCAAAAAAAAATTAATGAAAATGAGAAAATAAAAAATTTAAAAAAAAAAAAATAAAAAAAAAAAAATAAATAAGAAATAGGTTAAAAAAGATAAAAAAAAAAAAATAAAAAAAAAAAAATAAAAAATAAAAAAAAAAATAAATATTAGATATACATAAATTTAAATAATAAACATACGAATAACACATATGCGTTGATCGGTGGAAGGAAAAAAGATATGAACTTATGGATGTTTTTATAAAAAAAAGGGAAAAAACTATTGAATGTGAATTGGATAATATAAAAAATAAAAGGATGGTAGGTTATATAAGAAATTATGAATAAAAAAAATATAAATATAATAACTCAATAATTTAAAAAAATGTATTTTAAAAAATTCGCACGCATTTTTGCGTAAATGCCTGTTTCTGGCTTCCTTGAAGTTTGCTTCAAAGTTTCACACGTGTTTTCTTCGGCAAGTTATCACGTTTTTCGCCAGTTTTACGGCACCATGACTTGTCCAACTATTTTTGCGAATCGCGTCCGTAAAACTTCATTTTTACGAAGATTTTACGGAGCCCCAAAACACCTAGGGTTTTCTGCTGCTTAACATCCGTAAAATTTACGTTATTGTCAAGTTTTCCCCGATACTAATACGTCCGTTAAAATGCAGCTTTACTGCAGTAAAACTCCTGTTTTACGGGAGTTTACGGCCCGTTTTATTAAACTTTCCGTTGCTCCGTTTTCCCTCCGCAATACTTCTTTTTTACTGAAGGTACAGTGCCGTCAATACGACGGGGACGTTTTCCCTTCGTAATACGGGAGCTAAGCCGAGGGGTTTGGGCCGTAAAAGTCACGTTTCCGGCACGTTTAGTAAAACATCCGTTTAACGCCATACGAAGTGCCGTAAAAGTCCCGTTTACGTAACGTTACGTTTAACGCCTGATTTACGCTATTGAAAGTCCCGTAAACGGCAGATCTTTGCTACTTGGGTTAGAGCTCTCGTTTTTCGTACATTTTATTACATTTTTCAACTCAACGACAACTCCACATGTTGACAGAAAGATTACACAGTACAGTACAGTCCTGAGACCTGAGTATGCAAGACTGTTATGTTAGAAACTACTCTTCTCCGTAATCTTTTTCTCAGCCGGTGCAATCAACGATAAATTATCAACAAAATAAATGTATCCGCAATTTTTGTTAGGCCTTGTATGTAAAGAACATACACTCACTTAATAAACTTTGAATCGCTAACTATTCGGACACTGAAGAAACAATTTTGCCTACTCTAGAAATTGAAGGCGTGCGATGAACATGATGTCCGTAGCTGTTTCCCCGCAGCTTCATTTAAATGATGACTCGCTGCACGCCGCTGATTTAACTAATTTCTGTGACCATAGACTTGTAAGTAAGTATACGAGTACTATCAAGAATTCAAGATCGCATCCTCGTGTAATATCAAAGTAACTTTCCGAGCTCCGCCTGCATTCGTGACTGTTAAAACTTCTGTGGTTGCTATAGTACATTGAAAAGTGATTATTAAAAAGCTATATAACTGCAGTTAATTGTTATTGAATACTGAACAAACGCAGTGTTTTTGAGTGTGCAGTTCATTTCTGAAGGAAAATACTTACATTATAAAACGTGAAAAAACCTACAACAAACAACCAAACAAGATAAATAAAAAAAAAAAAAAAAAAAAAAAAAAAAAAAAAAAAAAAAAATTAAAACAAATATTTAACAAAGGTTAAATGCGGAAATCCGATGTTGCCACCGCACGATCTGCATTTTCTGGAAAGCATATATATATGGGATACTGAAATGTATTTCATTGGTTTGCCATACTTGCGATAGTAAATGGGTATGTTGCAAACGTTTGCTACAGCACTATAGAGTGTTTAATCTGATGTAAAATACGTGAAAAGTCCATTGGTGGCATCAGAAAGTCATAAAATGCAGTATGAAACTCACAAGAGACGTTTAATGAAATCCAAGATGGTAGTAAAATATCGAGCAACCTGTATGCATGCACCACGAACATCCAAGGATAGCCAACCTCACAATATTGATCACAACCAATCACAACGTAAACAAACACATAACCTCTGAAACTGTAAGGTTGTCAAAGTTGGCAATCCTTAGATTTAAAGGTGCATGCATACAGATTGCTCGATATTTTAACGCCATCTTGGATTTCGTTAAATGTCTCTGGTAAGTTTATTATCGCATTTCATGAATTTCTGATGCCACCAATGGATTTTTCGGGCAATTTTACATACGATGAAACACTCTTTAGCGTTGTATCACAAGTTTGCAACAGACCCATTGGAGTAAAGTAATGGAGCTGTTGCAAACTTTTGCTACAGGCTTATTAATAGTTAATAATGGGGTAATACCCAGTAAAAATGACGATTAGCGCACTAAAAAATCACAAAATCCACTCCTAAACTCACACAAAATGCTTTTAAACGCGAGACCGTAATGGCGGCCGGAGCCGCAGTTTTCATTGGGGTTCCCTATCTTCAATCATCGCCATCTACACGAGGTGTTCTCGCAACACCACACAAGAAGAAGAAGAAGCATACAATTGCCGTAAGAAAACCGTGGCCTCGGCCGCCATTACGGTCTCGCATTCAAAAGCATTTTGTGAGTTTAGGAGTGGATTTCGTGATTTTTCAGTGCGCTAATTGTTATTTTTTACAGGGTATTACCCCATGATCAACTATTAATAAGCATGTAGCAAAAGTTTGCACCAGCTCCATTGATTCTTTGATTTCCTTTGAACCTTTGAAACATAGTTGCCGCGGAGCTCTCTCCGATTTAACTTAATGTATTTTGATGTATTTTGATGTTTTTGTCTTGTGTTTTATTTTTTACTGTATTTTGATGGCCATGGCCGAGCGAGTTACCTCTAAATTGAATCCTCTATATATGTTTTCTTCGACCTTTATTTTAAACGACACGCGCTGGCAACGTTGCACGTATAATTGTGTGTTGACGATGACGATACCGACGGTTACGAGCTCTCAATTTCGAGTTGTTTCCTCTCCACTTATTTCAAGTGGATTTTACGGAAGTTTTCCTTGTTCAATGCCCCCTCGTCCATCGCTTTTCACACGGAAATTTCACGGTAGGAATCATTTTTCATGTTCTCAACCCCCAGCATTTTACTCTTCTTTCTCTCCATCCCTCTCTCTCTCACTCTCTCTCTCTCTATTCCACGCTCCTCCCCTTTCTCTCTCACCCTCTCTCTCTCTCTCTCTCTCTCGCCTACTGACACTCTCATCTCTCCTCTCATGTCTTTACCTTTTGTCAAACGGGCAGATGCTCGGCGCGATCGAACCGTGCAGCTGACTGTCTGCATCAGAATAATACTCAATTATGAACGCAGTGGACTATCACGTGATAAAAAAGTTGCGGCGAACTCCGAAAGTACAGCTCGCAAAACATCAGATGTGTCCTTCCGTGCAAAAAAAAGTGGATGATAGTGGATATTTACAGGATATATGCAGTTCCGATTTCTTCCGACTACTTTACGAGCGCACCTGGTGTTTCATAGGTCATTGCTCCTCTGGATACCTTCTAGATCCATTTAAATTTCGCTCTTTCTCCCTTTTAGCCTAAGACATGTTCTATCTATGACTTCCCTCCTGCCCCTCTTCCTTTCTCGCTAATTTTTTCCTCCCCCATTTCACATTTTTTAGTATTATTATTTCATATTTTTATTTATAAACTACTTGATCATTCATTCATGTGTCACATATTATTTGGTTTTTTTATCGTACACATTTTAATAATTTATTCAGTTTTAATCATTTAAAATGACCAATTTTTGTTTTACTTTGTGTTATTTATACTCAGTGACGCGACGTAGCGTGCAGTTTGGCAACGTTGTATTCTGTCTATCTAAACTCATGTAAATGGTCGAATTTAAGGGAGGGTGTTCACGAAACATCCAATAGAACACCTCACAAAAAGAGTTAACTCCTTATTTTCAAAGTTATAAGATGTACGATGCAGAGCTGCCATTTTGCGTAGATTTAATGGCATTTTGGAATTCACCAAAGATTCCACCGGTTGAGAAAAGATTACACGGTTCAATTCCGTGCATTACTGTAAAGCACGATAATACTCTAATTTGTAATCTTTTATCAACCGGTAGAGTCGTCAATATCTTTGAAAACTTGCGGATATTTTAATTAATTAACGGCGTTCCCACCGATTGAGAAAAGATTACAGATCAGAGTATTTTCGTGCATTACAGTCATACACTGAACTGAACTGTGTAATCTTTTCTCAACCGGTGGAATCATCGGTTAATTTAAAAATGTCAATGAATCTACGCAAATTGGCATCTCTAGTACTATGGCTTTCAAGAGAAAGTATATACTGATAGCAATTTTCATTATTTCATTTCTCGACCAATTTTCGAATTTTTACAGTTTTCTGCCTAAAATAACTTAAAACGATGGAAAAGAAAAGAAAAATTCACCACAAGAACAATTTCGATGAGAGGACTTTCTTTTGAAAGTCATAGTACACAAATATTTTTTTTTTTCTTTCACTCCCTCATTTTTCTAACCCGTTTTTCTATATATCCAGATCGTTTCTTCAAAAAAAATTATGTTATAGGTTGGTGATGTGTAAGTGTGTGACTTGCACGATACAAATAGGAAACAGAGGAAACCAAAGACGATGACTGATGAGACAGGCTTATTGTGATGGGCGGATACAGGAATTTGTCTTTCCCTCTCTCCAGCCGTTTGAACACATTTGTTAGAAAAGGATATACAAGAGGTTGTGATCACGTGACGTTAGCCCCTATCTCCGTTCTTTGCTAACACAAGCATTCAAATGGGTGGGGAGAGAGAGAGAGAGAGAGAGAGAAGAGAGAGAGAAGAAGGATAAAAATAAATCCCTGTATCCGCGTTTGCTTGTTGTGCGCCAGTTCGTCAGATACAGATAAATCATGTGTGATTTCAACGGAAAGTCTTCAGAACAGAATCTCAAATTCGGATGCCTATCCGCACTGTGTTGTGGAGAAAAAAAAGTTTATGGGCATCTCAGCTGAAGTATTCAACATAATGAATCCCTTTGGCTCTGAGGAAACTGTAGAGGCAGACTCGTCCGTGGAAGAGTATTGATGAATCTTTATTTTGAAGTCAGACTGTACAAAGTAAGTTAGGGAACACTAATTGCCTGCTTCTGCTGACCACGAGTATAACCCTATTCACTTGATCTTTATTCAGGTTAGAGCTAGAGCTCATGGTATTCTGAGTACATATTGCATTTTGACATAGTAGCAGTGAGGTGCCTGTTTATTAAAAACGCATCGGTGAGACGGTTGGTGTGCAAAAGCGCTTCGTACACGTTCGTTCAAATGGCTTTGATCAAACTGCAGGATTGCCAACCTGACATATCTAAAATTCAAACATCAACTTGGCCAAAACATCTCAGAAACGGGTTTATTGGTTTCTTTGAATGAAATCGGTGAGCAAGTACTCCATCCATCGTCAAATAACTCTGCAGTTTGATAGGCCGTCAAAATGCACAGTCGTTTTACGAATGGAACATCAACCAAACACGCAACGTTTGGCTTACTTGCCGTTTGTGCTGGATTTCGGCTCATTGATTGCTAGTTTGACGATCCTAGTTTAATCTAGGGGGAGGAAGGAGGGGGGAAGGGATAGGAATGGGGAGGGGGGCAAGGGGAGGAGGCAGTGGCGGCTCGTGAAATTTGGCAACAGTGTCCTTTAACCAATGTAAAAGAATCGATTCTCCCGGAGGCTGTCAGCCTCCTCAAGAATCGATTCTTTTGCCTAAGTTTAAATGTAAAAATTGCATGGTTGCCAAATCGCACGAGCCGCCACTGGGAGGAGGGAGAACGCACGAACCATAAATCAGAGTGTGCCGAGACCTCGTTACATCTCGGAGAGATTTCGCATTCACTTTGAGTATCACAATGTTACAGCGATCCAGCTCACCTTTTTAATTTCAGCTCAAACTAACCTGGAAATTAATAGAACTGTCGCTAAAGGAGGATTATCAATTAAATCTAATTAGGGTGAGCGTTGGCAGAAAAAAAGGGAGGAAAATGGAGGTAGAAGAAAAAAGTGGGGCACCAAACAATTGGAGACACAACGAGTCCAGCATGACATGAACATCGGTTAAAAAGGAGGGTAGAATGAGCGAGGATTGCAGGGCTGCCGTTGTGCGTATAATCAATGCTATTTTTCAATTCACCGATGATTCCACCGGTTGAGAAAAGATTACACAGTTCAGTTCAGTTTATGACTGTAATAAACTAAAATACTTGCATCTGTAATCTTTTCTCAACCGGTGGAGTCGTCGATGACTTTAAAAAACTTGCGGATATTTTAATTAATCAACGGAGTTTCCACCGATTAAGGAAAGATTACAGATGAGAGTATTTTTGTGCATTACAGTCATACACTGAACTGAACTGCGTAATCTTTTCTCAACCGGTGGAATCATCGGTGAATAGAAAAATAGCATTGATTATACGCAAAACGGCAGCCCTGGAGGATTGTGGCGCGATGGAATGAGGGTTTTTTGAAGGGGAGAGGGGGTGTCAGAAGAGGGAAAGGCGTGTACTCGGGGGGGGGGGGGGGGGGGGAGAGAAAGAAGAAAAGAGGAAAAGCGTCGCGCACCGATGCCTCGGGTACCACGCTGATAGAGTTGCCACTTTGCCTGAGAGGGTTTATTGTTCCAAACTTTTGCGTCAGCGCGGCAATTTTGCGCTCGCAAACTAAAATAGCACCGATAAACCTGTAACCATCGAAAGTCCTAACGGTAGTCCTGTGCTTACGGTCAAAATTTTGATCGTTTGGATCATTTCAATCTTACTGAGATCGGAACAATATGTTTCAAAAAAATGACAATCGATCGAAAATTGTTGAATTCTTAATCGTAGTTTTGCTCATAGAAATTTGAAATAAATTATGATTAAAAGTTTCTTGGTCAAAATTTCAACACTTTAGAGATATCATTCGATAGAACTTTGAAATTTTGATCAATTTAAACTTGAAGATGATGTCGACATTTTTTAAAAATTTCGTTACGATCGATCTTTGTTTGGTCGACTCGTGCTATTTTGGGAACCTTGTTTTTTTTATTTAAATCTATGTTAAAGTATCGATTTTTTAGGGATTCACTGAATCCCTTGAATATTAATTATTTTACGTATAGGTTTAAACTGAAATAATCCGTTGTTGACAGTGGCGAAGGGTGAAATTTGGTAACAATGTATTTCCTCCATTTAAATTCACCAAAATAGTCGAATACGCTTCAGTCATCGGCAATGACCAGGTATTTTGACCTTTCTATTGTATTTAAATGGGAGAAAGGAGTGTTGCCAAATCGCACGCCACGCCATTGGTTATTGGCTCATTGAATGAGAGCTCAACAACAAAACAGTCGCATTCTGTTGAATGATGAGCAAAATGAAAGGTTGTGGTTGGTCCACGGTCTCAAAAATAGGGTTTGTTTTAGTTTTTCTTGGCAAATTCAAATTGCAAGTTCTAGATATCCGTGAATCAATTATAGTGCCTTTTCTCAGCGCAGTAAATAGAAGGCGGCTGTTTGAGTGTTTGTTGTTGAAACCGCAGACTTCCAAACGCATCCATCTAATCAAGCAAAAAAGCCACTTATAGTCGCAATCTTTGAGCTGGGTCTCTGTATTTATCTCTGGATTTAATGCGTGGAATATTGTTTGCGTTTGCTGCCTGACTTTTTTTTTCTGGGTACACGGAAGATTATAAAATGTTGCAGTAATTCAAATGAAACATGCATCGTTTCTCAGAAGCTTCGCGTTGATGGTTATAAGTAAACGAAGTCGTTTCTGCTAAACTGTATAAAGTATGTCGATGAAAATAGTGTTATTAGGGTTGTGTAAAATAGAAATGCGATAGCCCCATAGTAAATCAGGGAATTTTTATAGGTTTTAATGGGTGCAGCGAAATTTTTCGGTAGGAATCAAAGTGCTATATTTTTGTAGCAAGAGAACGCAACAAATCCATAGTTACCAATGAGTTTTCAGCCAGTTTTTGCTTCCAAAAATCGTAACTTCGAATACGGAGTTAAACACTATACGTACAGCGAGGATTATTTGTCAAAGGAAATTTTTTTGCGGAACCGCTCGCATAACTTTTACGGGGGAAATTACATTCAAGTGGCTTTTGTTTGGAGGCGCAGAGCTTCCTAATGATGTATCGATTCCGTGAAACAATAACTGCGCAATCATACTGCGTGGCGCAGCGCTGAAGTTCGAAACAGACTCGACATTCATTCAGAGAAATATTTGCTTATTATTCACTCAGCTCATTATACTTGCAAGGCAGTGTTGCCACAATTAGAGAGCTCCGGAGTAGAGAGATTGTCTGAAATGACCTCAGGTCAGTTAGTTTTATTTTGCTTCAATCTCTCATTTTTTTTTTTTATTAAAATGTGGAACTCCATGAAATTCAAGGTACTGATACCCTTCCTTGCTCGCATTATTGAATTGGATTTTTTTTTTTTTGAGATTTTATTGAATCGTTCACAAAAGCCATCTTCGAAGAACTTTGATGGGTCATACTCAAGGTCACAGATTAAAGAGTTATGCTCATCTGACTTCGCGCCACAAATTCAGTGGCGTGCCGTTCATGATCACTGCAGGCAATATGGCCGACAAAAGCAGAAAACATTTACTATTTGCTTAAAATATTGGCTTGTTTCCTGCTTTCCTCCAGAAGGCAGCCCAATCACCCAATGTTTTCTGCAAAGAGTATACGTTTTCTGCTTTTGTCGGCCATCTTGCTTTCAGGGATTTTGAACTGCGCGCACGGAAACAAAAGATTAGTGAAAATAACCATACGGATACCTGATTTTAGCACCTGCTAGATGTTATGGTAAACTTGACCAGAAGTATGGTACATTTACCGATACTTTGAGTAAATTCGACATGCAATCAGGTAACATCACCTAGTAGCTAGTCAAAGTATAGTATACTTCTGGTTAATATTACCATAACATCTAGCAGGTGCCAAAATCAGGTATCCGTATGGTTATTTTCACTGTAGTTTTTTTCCGTGCGCCATTGAATTTGGGACGCGAAGTCAGATGAGCATACCTCTTTAATCTATAACCTTTTGTACGCGAAAGTGTGATAGGTAATAGATGCGCCACACCTTTGTGTATACCGAACGTTCATTATAGAATCGTTGCAAGACGTTTTTCAGACGCTCAGGATTCTCAACGGAAATTTCGTCAGAATTGAATCTGACTAACCTGACTAACGCTCAGACGCTCATCCGCAGGCAGTAAAGAACAAACTTTTGTCTCCTCGTTTAATTTTTGCCAGTTTACTCTCCCCCTCGTTTTCCCGTTTTATATCGGACATGAAAATCATTTTGTCATAACAAGAAACTTGTCCTCGTCAGGAAACTCTATTCGAAAAATTTTGCTCGACTAATGAGAAAATAATTAGATTGGAAAACAGAGCGTCTGACGAGAAGTTTGCATATTCAAGAGAGCTAAAAATATGACGAAGACCCGGTGGGGAGGAGAGGAAAGCAACGCTTCAGTAAATGTAACAGCAAAACCCATCAATTTCACCGCACCATAAATCATTTTTCATGACCATTTTGCATCGGTGTCGTCATCAAACCCTCCCCAACTACCGATTCGGTGTGATTCGAGTCTGTTAAAACTCTCGGTGTAATGTCAGTTGCGAAATCTTTGTAATGAAGCTTTTACAAAGCTTTTCCTGTAGATTAATGGATGGATTGTCCAATCTATACTAGTAGAATTCAGCCAAAAAAACCATGAGCTCATTAAGCAAGATTGTATTTCACTTCTCACAAAGAACACTTAGCTCAAAGCTCAGTCGGGCCACCCTTATATCCATCTCTTACATACACGCGCAAAACTGCCGTTTTTATTTTTAATACATTTTCACCGATTAAGAAAAGATTACAAAGTTCAGTTCAGTGCATGACTGCAATGCACATATACTCGAATCTGAAATATTTTCTCAACCGTTGGAATCGTCAATGGCTTTAAAAAACTTTCGGATATTTTAATACTGAAACGGCGATTGCACATAATAAAGAAAAGATTACAGATCGGAGTATTTTCGTACAATACAGTCGTATACACTACACTGAAACTGTGCAATTTTTCCTCAATCGGTGTAGTCATCGATGAATAGAAAATTCCACTAATTACATGCAAAATGGCAGTTTGCACATACGTTTCACAACCTCAAACAAATGAACACATAACCTCTCATTAGGAAAAGTAAGCATCAAAAACGACATAATGTGTCCGCGACATTCACCGTCCATCATAGTGTTAATTTTACCAATTTTTATAGTGTTTTAGAATAATTCTACGCCTACAATTTCACTTCATCATCGCTATCATATGTATTTTGAGACGCTTATTTCAAAAATGCTAGCAGTTTTCATTAAACTGTCCTAAATTTTACAAATATTCGAAATTACGTCTTCTTAGCAAAAAATTCGAAATTCTGAAAAAAAGTATGAGTGTTGAGTAAAAACTAAGGCAGAATTTGAAATCAGCGGGTCAAAATACTTGGAAAATCTCGCGGCAGGGGTGAGAATGAGGTATCTTATGATGAGAAAACCAGGTATTACATTCATAACAGCCGGACACACTATACATATGTCGTTATAATAAGGCGTAAAAATCTAATCGAAACAGCCAGGCAATTCTATTTGGTTTTTATACAGCGAATTTAAGGCTAGAAATTCGCACAAGTACCTTGGACTCATAAGGGTTCAATGGTTTAGCTGTTTAGTGTTATTATTTCATTGCTCATAGTAAAGATGTCCGAGAACATCGAGATATCTCAGTATCTATCATCAGCTTGGTTTAACATTCGTCCTCCATCCTGCACATGACTCGTTATTTCTTATTCTGTCAAATCGCCCCCTCGAAGTATATCAATGTCCTGCGACGTGACGTCGAAGCGAACCATCGTCACTTTGACATCCTCGGAGGCGATGCGATGGCAGAAATCAAAATCGACGAAAGCACGGTTGCGCTCTTTCCTAGAAGCCGATATTAGAGTAGTATATATTGAGTCTTTCAAAAGAGCAGACCTCCTGTTCTATCAGCCTTATTGCCTTATTTAAGAAACCGCCACGATTATTGACTTAAATTTAGTTATAGAGGCAGACATCGATACACAGCTATATGACATTAACTGGCGTATGGATTATAGATGAGCCTTCGACCCAACCAACGTTGCCAAACTGTACAGGAATTCCTGCATGTTTCACATTAAAGCAGACATTGGCGGTTAAAGGGAGGCGAAACGGAAAAACCCCCAAATTGAAATGAGCAAAATGCAAATGAGCAAATGAGGGGGAAAGAAGGAGAATTAAGAAAAAGGGGGTCACCCAGGGGTGAAAACCCCAAGTTCGCTAATGGCAGCAGAGGCTCGATACAATGTGGCAACGTCGGATTTTGACCATTCAAATGTCAAATAATCATTTAATATAGCTTTGATTTTTAACTTAAGTTCATACGGTGAATACAGCGAGAATGCCAGATTGCAACTACCGCCATGCACCACTGCATTAACTGCATAATTTTATTTTATTTAAAGAGGTTAATTGGAATTAATCCATTATAGTACGCCTACAGCTATCTTAGAGTTCATTCGTCAGTACACATCATCATGATTTAACGGGGAGGGGGGCATCGATGCCTTTCCGAAGTGGACCATCAGATCTTTTCACCCCTGCCGGGATAACAACATGCATTCGATCATCGACTTGGTAGCATATTTCGATACGATCGTTCATAACCAGAGTATTTTCCTGCTTTATTTGTCATAAACTGAACTGAAACGGTGTAATCTTTTCTCAACCGGTGGTCTCATCGGTGAATTGAAAAGTTCCATCAAAAATACGCAAAACAAGAGCTCTGAGAAATGACGATGGTTTGCAATTAAGCCCCTCCCCCCCAATCGTCCTCCCTCACTCCATCTGCTACAGTGAGCTAATAACTTGAGGGTAAGTTTTCGGATTCAAATTGGCAACAGTTTTTTTGGCACACCTGATTCCATTTGACGGGAGACATGGTGACACGCATATCTATGGAATGGAGGGAGGAGATAGAAGAGGGGGTGTTAGGAGGGGAGGGGAGGGGAGGGGAGGGGAGGGGAGGGGAGGGGAGGGGGCGCATTGTCAACTCGACAATTAATCGAAAATCCATTCCTTTCGTTTTAATATCAATCCTTTCAATAAAATATCTCCTGCACACAAGGACTCGTTTTCTCCCACCTCTTACCTTCCCCCTTCCCCTCCCTCTCCCCTCCTTCGACCTCTCACCCTATCTTTATTACCCGAGCCTCCAATTTTAATCACATCGATATCTTCCATACCCGTCCGCTCGACTTCACTTGTGAGCTAATTTTATGTGTGCAGAAACAGAAACAGAGTTGCCAGTTCGAGTGGTTTGCATTGGTAAGTTAGGCAAGAGTAGAGTACTAGAGTCCCTATTTGTAAAAGAATCTCGCTAATCGAGGTATAATTGGCTGTATAATACGCCGTCCGAGAGGCTATTTCAAAAGGCTGCTTCGGCTCGTTATTTATACATTTTGTTTTTTCAGTGAATAACTCGATCCAAGAATACAGAAACAATAAATTTCTTTCTTTGAATTCAGGAACATACGAGAGTGGATTTTAAAGTAGTTTTACCTATTTCTTTTCTCAGAAACTACCAATTTTAGTAAAGTAAAACCCAACGTTGAAATATACGTACTCTCAGCTTTCTATTGAGCTATAGCTTTTCAAATTTGGTCAACGCGTTGCGGAGATATCGTTATTTTCCACACCCATCTCTCCTTCGAACGTGCCCACCTTTTCACGCGCTGCGGAGCTTCACAGAAAACATGAGTTTAAGACTTTAAAAAAGTAAAATAGAGCTATTATTTTATTGAAACAAGTTATAATATATTTTTATAAGGCGTCTATTCTCATTTTTTGTCGCATAATCACCCGCCAGACTCTTACATTTTTCATACTGGTGCAACAATTATTTCTGTATACAGCCGTCGTAAAATTCTTTCCCCACACTCTGAACCAGGTTTTGACGCAAGCTGTTGATCCAGCTTCAATCCATGATGATTGCACTTTCAGTTCTGACCGAAAGTTTGAAGATCAATACAAATCGGATCCATTTATCAGTAGAAGAGTAGTCTATTCGGTAAATAACATGCACTCAGGTGTTATTGAGATATCTGATCCGGATATAAGCGCATATCCTACCGAAACTCGCAGCTTCTGTAGCGCATAAAAAGGTGGGCACGTTTGAAGGCGAGACGAGTGTGGAAAATCCATGATATCTCCGTATCGCGTAAGCGAAATTTGAAAAACTATAGCTCGTTAGAAAGCTGAAAGTACATACGTACGTTTTGACGCTGGGTTTGTTATTTTTCTAGCATTGATAGTCACCGGGGAAAAAAATAGGTAAACTTACTTTAAAATCCACCCTCGTACTTGTAGATTATTTACCAAAAAGCAACAATGGCATCAATGCACCTTGGTATTGTGAAACTATTCAAAAAGCAAAAAACTGAATTCGAAGAATCAGACATATATCTAGAAGATTGAATTTCTCTCCACCTCATGACAATGATCGGCTTCACTGCAGCGTGACAACTTTGGGAAAATCAAGCGCTAGAAGTTTCAGCTTGCAGCTCATCCTCTGATCTCGCTATCCCGATGATTTCTAGCTATTTCTAAAGTTGAAATGCGATCTTGAAGGCAATCTTTTCAGCTCAAATGACGAAATAAAAGCAGCACTAAGCATGATTGAGGTGTCCATTTATAGGAATTTTCCTTTAATGGACTTCAGGAATGGGTGTTAACGTTGGTGTATTACGCTTTTAATTGCGATGATATATTGCACAACAGCGATTAGTTTCTTGTTTGGCGATTTTTAATCTGTGCTATCTAATTTTATTCATCAGATTCATCCTAATTCTAATCAAAGTTTATTGCGATAAATAAGTACATTATTTTTAACACGCAGTCTTCGTATCAAAAATTTTGCAATCCATTTTACATACAAATAATTTTATTTTGAAGAGATTCCGTTGAAACATGATGAAATAAAATTGAGTCGATTTCATTGATCAATTTTAAATATATGCTGGAATATAAAATTACTATACCTAATTCTCAAGAACATTACGACACGCCTCTTTTTTAAAAAATGATTTGGTTTAGAAAATAACGAAAGAAAATTAATAAATTTAAATTTAAATCAAATGGAATGAGACAGACGTTACAACATGGTATGGAGAAAAATTGATTGAATGATAATGATTATAAAATGTCTAGATGCCTCCCAAAGATCACATCGCAGATACCGCGTTACAACTCTCACAAGCAGCTCTGGAGCTCTGGAGTTCAACAAGATATCTGCGCACGTTGCGTCGGTTACGGTGCAAATGATCCACGGTGCGTGGACTCCACGCACCAACCTCATGTGTGGACTGGTGCAAAAGGTCCACGGTGCGTGGACTCCACGCACCAAAAATTTTCTTATATTTTACAGTCCACAATATTGGTGCATAACATCCACACTGTGTGGACTCCACGCACCAACTCAAAGCAATACTTTTTTAATGGAAAAAAATTGGTGCGTGGACTCCACGCACCGTGGATGTTATGCACCATCCACACGCCAACCTTGGTGCAAATGATCCACGGTGCGTGGAGTCCACGCACCATTTGAAAAACAAGGCTTTGTGGATGGTGCGTGGAGTCCACGCACCGTGGATCATTTGCACCAAGGGTTGTGTGTGGATGGTGCATATCATCCACGGTGCATTTGGTCCACAAACTGAACTTGAGCCCAAAGCTTGAACTGAGAGTCAACTTTTCATGAGTAATCAGTATTCTACTTTGAGGAAAAAAATTAATGAATTAAGAGTACCTTTAAAGTTGGCTTAAGAGTGTGGATGTTATGCACCGTGGATGATATGCACCATCCACACACAACCCTTGGTGCAAATGATCCACAGTGCATAAAATCCACACTTTCTTGAAATTCCATTAAATCAATAAACAATCCTATCCCTCAGGAATATTTCTAAAGGATAGCCATTGTATTATTCCAAAAGTATTAATTGATAGTTTGAAATTCAAAGTTAACTTAAGTGTGTGGATGCTATGCACCGTGGATGATATGCACCATCCACACACGACCCTTGGTGCAAATGATCCACGGTGCATAACATCCACACTTTCTTGAAATTCCAATAAATCAAAAAAACAATCAGATCCCTCAGGAATATTTCTAAAGGATAGCCATCTCATTATTCCAAAAATATTAATTGATAGATTGAAATTCAAAGTTAACTTGGGAGTGTGGATCTTATGCACCGTGGATGATATGCACCATCCACATGCAAACCTTGGTGCAAATGATCCACACTCTCCTGGCAGTCTGTGCTGGGACTGTACCTGAGTCCCTCAATACCTGTTTCTCAGAAACTCTTCCCATTCTCACACGTGATTTTTGTACAATCCACTGTTGCCAGATCTACTGACAAAATGAGTTGATTTTGTAATGGATCAGATGAAATATCAGGGGTTTTTCTATCAACTAAGGCAACACTGGCACCATCATAAATAATAATAAAAGGATAGTTACCTCGAGAAAAACAGGGTGGACAGTGAATGAACCTTCTAGCTTTCAGGAATGTCAGCTGTTGAAGAATCTCCAAGAGCACTTTTATTGCATATCATCAGAGCATATATGCCACAATCGTATTTTAAAATACTACGATGAAAGCATCGTGCCTAGGAGAAAATGCAACTGTTTGTACTGTGAGCAAGCATCACAGGACAGAATAATCTAAGAAGGAATAATCACTCCCATGATTACCGAGGACATCTTAAAAACCGAACAATAGATTCTCAGCTGTGCTACGCGGAACATCCATAACTTTTGAGAAGAAAGCCAAGTACTCAGCCCTTTTTTGAATGAGTACAGGCTCAAGTTTTTTGGAGGAACAGTGCATTTGTATGCAAGAGTTTTGAAAGAATTGAATCCTTGTTGCTACAACATTTCACAATCAAAGGTTTTAATGAATCATTTCAGATTAATGCCAGACACTCAGATAGCGGTTTCGATGAAATTTCTTAATTATTGCTCTTAGTATGTAAAGACTAGAAGAAAAAAGAAAATTGGCTGCAAATCCAATGTAGCTACCCATCTGAGTTGTGCAAAGAGCCACATCACTGGACTAGTAATACATGAGAGTGAATTCAACCTGTTCCGAGTAGAACTGTGAAACAGATTTAAGAAAAAATGCGCAAGTTCCTCGCATCTGTCAGAACAGGAGAGGAGATTGTCTGACTTGGTGATTATTGTAGACACACATGAATTAGAAACGGGAATATGTCTCGGCAAAACCGAAGAAAAATTTCCTCTCTCCTGTACTTATACTGCTGCCCAGTGCCCAACCATGATATCATGAACTCACACCATCTTTCACTACACCTTATTGTCAAGCAATACACCAGGAGTTAGATTTTGCACAATAATTGATCAAGAAAGAGAAAAAAAATACGATCTGGAATTCACATCTTGTAAAATAAGATCACCGAAAGTTTTCATTCGCACTGATCCGCACAAAACAGAACGCAATGCTTACGCATATTTTCCTGATATTTTCAATCATTACAAATTTTAACCTCACATTCCTAGCGAAACATAAACAAAAACAAAGACTATGAAACTTCAACAACGCGCTTCCTCCGATGTGCTCGAGGCCGCGGCCCGCGAGTATTCGAATCGACGGTCTTTTTCTCAAGGTTCGTTTAAGCAGGTTACTCCGAAAACACTGTAGTCTTTGTGACCAATTCGGGAAACCATGCTATTCATTTGGGAATTTATTTCCCAAGTTGGTCAGAGTCCATTTTAGCAGGCCAGTCCGATCGCGCTGTCATTTATTTATCCCTCCTGTACATCAGTGTCGTCAGTGGAACTTGAACAAATTGGGAAATTAACAACTCACATTTGAAAATCACGATTTCCCGATTTGGTCACAAAGACTACGGCGCTATCGGACCGACCAGTAAAATGGACCTTGCTTCCCCTCTTTTATATTTTTAAATTGGTATAGGTTAGCCGGCGGTTCTTAGGTCTCAAAATTCAACTCTGCTATCAGTTTGTATTAAAGAATTTTTAATCTACGATGCCTGCCGAGCAGAGAGGACGGCAGAACTGATGGCAGAGAGGACGGCAGAACTGATGGCAGAATTGAATTTGCCGACCTGAAGAATTGCCAGCAACCAATTTTCGTCGAATTTCGGCAATTAAATGCGGAGAAATGATTTATTTCGGCTTCATCTCATTGGCAGATGCAGGTGGAAGGGGCGAAGGGGGCGATCGCCCCCCCCCCGTTCGATCCAAAAAGGGGGAAAAGAGGGGGAAGAAGGGGAAAGAAACAGCGAAAAAGGAAAAAGGGAGTGATTCATTTATGCAGAAACGAAAAGTTTCCCTGACATTTGCGGTTTGTACGGAACTGTAGACAATTTTTTAGAGAATACCACATCTCTTATAGAGTTAAAATTCGAAGGATTGGTTTTTTTCAGAATTTCTAAATTTTTGAACAATTTTGGGCTTCGCTATCAAAAAGTCGCAAATTGCAAGTTTTAGCGTTAGGATAATTCTGGACGCCGGGGGGGGGGGGGCAAAGTTAAGCCGATTCGTTATTGCGCATGTATTCTTTGGCCCTCTGTTACGGCCGTATGGATCGACGGCCCGGGGAAAATTTAAGTTGGACCATTAGTGGTCACGTGATTATGATTATTGGTTATGGTGAACAATCCATTTTTATAAGGGGGCTTCAGCCCCAAGATTAATGGATTTTTTCTTATGCAAATGAGCCAAACATTCTAATGAGATGAATTCGTAGTTGCCGATTGCTGGATCCACCTATGGATTTTTTTTTTTTTTTTTTTTTTTTTTTTTGAGGGGGGTGGGAGAAAAGGAAAAAGGGCAAGAAAGAAAGAGAATAAGCTTGAGTAGAGTCCCTGTATATCAAAGAGTCTCGCCATACGGGGTATAGATTCTGGTTGGCTGCTAGATTTTAGGCTGTCACGGAGCTCGAGGAGGCGTTCTGTGTTATTCTCCATAAGAAGACCGTTGGAACGCACCTACCGAGGAAGCGTACACGCCCCCTCAGCGAACCGAACCAATCAGAGTGGACGCCTCCTCCGAAATTCTTCTTCTTCATGCTTCACGTGGCGAGACTCTTTGATATACAGGGACTCTAAGCTTGAGCTGCAATGAAAATGAGGGGGAGGGGGTGTTTCCGCAACCAGAGAGCGGTGCGACGACGTTCGCAACAGCATCAGCGCGATCCTTCTTTTTACGCCCGGGGTCGCGGTGGCGCCAAGTCAAAAAAACCCCCCGGGTTTTTTCTCCGCTCCACTGTTCGCAAGGTTTACACGCTAAAAGTACACATGTGTATATCATTCGCTTTGAAATTCTGCAGTCTTTCAATTAAAACTCCGGGATTTTTGATATCTGCTACAAAAAAAAAGTTATACAACAAACAAGGGGGGGAGTAATTTTGTTTGTTTGTTTGCTTTCATTATTATATTATTATTATTTTTATTTAATTTTATTTTTTATTTTTTTTCAAGATTAGGGCAGACATAAGCCTCGGGTCCATCAGAAATGTTGAAATTCGGATTGAGCGCTCTGAAAAGCAGACAGGGGGCTCGCAAAAGCAAAAGTAAGCCATTCACCGGGATCGACGGCCCGGGAAAAATCTAAGTTGCACTATTAGTTAGTGGTCATGTGATAATAGGAGCCCCGAGCCCCCTGTCTGCTTTTCAGAGCGCTCAAATTCAATTCTGCCATCAGTTCTGCCGTCCTCTCTGCTCGGCAGGCATCGTAGATTAAAAATTCTTTAATACAAACTGATAGCAGAGTTGAATTTTGAGACCTAAGAACCGCCGGCTAACCTATACCAATTTAAAAATATAAAAGAGGGGAAGCAAGGTCCATTTTACTGGTCGGTCCGATAGCGCCGTAGTCTTTGTGACCAAATCGGGAAATCGTGATTTTCAAATGTGAGTTGTTAATTTCCCAATTTGTTCAAGTTCCACTGACGACACTGATGTACAGGAGGGATAAATTGTTAAAGTATCAATCATATGTTTGTAGATGTATTGAAAAGTTTTATTGTTGTCATGGTTGCCAGATCATAATTACAATTTAATCTGCTTAAATATTTAACAGGTTATGGGCCACTGCCACGATTTTTCGGATAAAAATTTAAATGTTTAAGCATTTCTAATCGAAAATGTTTTTTTTTAAGAGTGTGAAACAAGTATGATACTTGATACGATTGAATTGATACGGGATATGGATGTATGATACGTCCAAAACAATTCGTGATACGAGGTTTGTTTAGTGCGGTGAAAATTTAACCTCAACTCAATTCTGATAATCAGAAGGTATGGAAAGTGAAAGAGGAAGATTTCCCATCTTTAAGGGAGAAAATTATAGTGATTGGAAGTTTCGCGTTAAAGTGTTGCTGGATGAAAAGATCTTTTACGTTGCATTGAGAAGCCGTTGGAAGAACTATTGGCCACCGTCAACAGTACAGAAAATTTGGTTCGTCCCGTAATTAAAAGAGAAGAAAAAAAATGTAAGTCCACCCTTATACAGTGTATTGGTGATGAGTGCTTGGAATACATAAAATAAAGCAACATCCTTTGAAATTTTTAAAACCTTAGAAGACGTTTTTGAACGGAAAGGCATAAAAACTCAACTTTATTGTCGAAAACAGCTGCTAAGTTTCAAACTTGACGAAAATGACAAATTAGAAAATCACTTTCTCCAGTTCGATAAACTAATAAGGAACCTCAGAGAGGCTGGTGCTCATATGTCTGAAAATGACATTGTTTGCCACTTATTACTAACGCTGCCACCTAGTTATGATGTCATCAGCACTGCCTTAGACACGCTGGATGACAGCAAACTAACTGTCAATTTCGAAAAAAGTAAGCTATTAGATCACGAACTGAAAAACTGTCAGACCAGTGACTTAAATGATACAGCTTTTTCAGGTACCAAGTACAAAGTAAGTGTCACTTGTAATTACTGTGGTCGTAAGGGCCACTACTGGAGAGACTGTGAAAAAAGAAAGAAAAATTTCAAGAAAAATTCGAAATTTGAAAATTCGAGAGTTAAAAAAGTAAATATTTGCGATGGAAAAAGTGACACTAGTGAAGTTGAGGAGGAAAATGAAGAGGAAGACGAGTTTGTCTTTCTATCTAGTAGTGACGAGCCGACTTCAACAGTCACGTGGTTTCTCGACTCTGGTGCCACTGAACACATGACAAATGATAGGAGTATTTTCAAAACATTCAATAAATTGGAGAAACCCGTCAAAATTGCTATCGCTGAAAAGGGACAGACTTTAATCGCTAGATTCTCTGGCGATGTTGCCGCATTTACAAGCACTGGTCAACGCGTCATCTTTCAAAAAATCCTTTATGTACCTGAACTGAGAAAAAACTTATTCTCTGTTCAAAAAATAGAAGAAAAAGGGTACAAAATTATTTTTTTCAATGGAAAAGCCAAAATTTTTAAAGGTAAAAAATTGGTCTTCGCAGCTTCCAAATTGAACAGACTCTACGAATTTAACTTGATCATTCCCGCAGAAAAAGTTGAGTCTTGCGTCGCAGAGGAAGATCTCACAACTCTGTGGCACAAAAGGCTAGGACATATCAATAAAACTAGTTTAACAAAAATGGTCCAAAAAAATATGGTATCTGGACTTCCTTTGACTGCGGCAGACATCAGTGAAGATTTTCAAAATAACTGTGAAGGTTGCATTGCAGGAAAACAAACAAGTTACCTTTCAAATCAAAAATGAAAGGTACCACTTCAAAATCTTTGGAAATAGTGCATTCTGATATCTGCGGACCCATCAGCCCAAAAACTTACAATAATAAAAGGTATCTCCTCACCTTTATTGATGATTACACTCACTTCACAATCATCTACCTCCTCGCTCAAAAAGATGAATTTTTTAACTGTTTTCAAGACTACGAATCAAAAGTAACAACACTGCACAACTTGAAAATCATCAATATCAGGTGTGATAACGCTGGTGAATATAAAGTAATGACTTTCAGAATTTCGTCAAAATTAAGGGAATCAACGTTCAGTACACCGTTCCTTATACACCTGAATTAAATGGCAAGGCAGAACGGATGAACCGAACTATTCTGGAAAAAGCTCGTTGTTTGATGTTGACCTCCAAAGTGAAGAAAATTTTTTGGGGAGAGGCTGTTTTAACCTGCGTTTATTTAATAATAGAAGCCCTACAAATAGCATCGTTAACTCAAATTTGACACCTGCGGAACTTTGGTATGGTAAAAACCTGACATTTCAAAATTAAGAGTATTCGGAAGCATTGCATATGCTCATATCCCGGATCAGTTACGATCAAAGCTCGATTCAAAAACTCGAAAGTGCATCATGATGGGCTACTCCACTAACGGCTATCGTTTGTGGGATCTTGAAAAGAAAAACTTATTCTTGCCCGAGATGTGATATTCAATGAGGAATCAGTGAAAGACGAATTTCTACCATCCACAGTTGAAATTGAACCCGATCGTGGTGAACAGAATGTTGAAACCGATCTTTTAAAGAAAACCAGTGAAGATGTAGAAAAACCAAAAGAAGTAAATGATGAAAGTGCAGAACAAGAAGAAGAAGGAAATGAAAAAGTGTTGCCAAAACGGTCAGACCGGATCAAGCAAAAGCCAGCCTGGCACAACGATTATGAGTTTGGCGCGCTAGCATTGCTTGGTGATTCAACCCTTGATACCCCTTCAACTTTTCAAGAGGCAATGAGGTCACCTCAAAAGGACGAGTGGACTCAAGCCATTGAGAGTGAACTTGAATCCTTGAAAACAAACGAGACTTGGGAACTTGTAAAGCCTCCAAAGGATAAAAATGTAATTGGTAACAAATGGGTTTTTCGAATTAAAACGGATGAATCTGGTAATCCCCCAAAATTTAAAGCTCGCCTCGTCGCGAAAGGATATAGTCAAATCAAGAATGAAGATTATACAGACATTTTTGCTCCAGTTGTGAAACTTTCGACTGTTAGAACCCTTCTGTCCATTGCAAATCATTCAAACTTAATTGTCGAGTCAATGGACGTCAAGACAGCCTTTTTAAATGGATTCTTAGACGAAGAACTGTACATGAAACAACCTGAAGGCTGTGAAGATCCATCAAAACCGCAGCTTGTGTGCAAATTAAAAAGGAGCTTGTATGGTCTGAAGCAGGCTCCTCGAGCATGGAACCGACGATTCCATCAGTTTATGCAAAAGCAAAAATTTCAGCAATCAAAAAATGACTACTGCCTGTACTCACGATGCTCTGGAAATTCTAAGTTATATTTACTTCTATACGTCGATGACATATTGATTATCGGGGATAGCAAGGATGAAGTGCAAAAATTTATAAATATTTAACATAAATAAATGACAGCGCGATCGGACTGGCCTGCTAAAATGGACTCTGACCAACTTGGGAAATAAATTCCCAAATGAATAGCATGGTTTCCCGAATTGGTCACAAAGACTACAGTGTTTTCGGAGTAACCTGCTTAAACGAACCTTGAGAAAAAGACCGTCGATTCGAATACTCGCGGGCCGCGGCCTCGAGCACATCGGAGGAAGCGCGTTGTTGAAGTTTCATAGTCTTTGTTTTTGTTTATGTTTCGCTAGGAATGTGAGGTTAAAATTTGTAATGATTGAAAATATCAGGAAAATATGCGTAAGCATTGCGTTCTGTTTTGTGCGGATCAGTGCGAATGAAAACTTTCGGTGATCTTATTTTACAAGATGTGAATTCCAGATCGTATTTTTTTCTCTTTCTTGATCAATTATTGTGCAAAATCTAACTCCTGGTGTATTGCTTGACAATAAGGTGTAGTGAAAGATGGTGTGAGTTCATGATATCATGGTTGGGCACTGGGCAGCAGTATAAGTACAGGAGAGAGTACGGTGCATAACATCCACACTCTTAAGCCAACTTTAAAGGTACTCTTAATTCATTAATTTTTTTCCTCAAAGTAGAATACTGATTACTCATGAAAAGTTGACTCTCAGTTCAAGCTTTGGGCTCAAGTTCAGTTTGTGGACCAAATGCACCGTGGATGATATGCACCATCCACACACAACCCTTGGTGCAAATGATCCACGGTGCGTGGACTCCACGCACCATCCACAAGCCTTGTTTTTCAAATGGTGCGTGGACTCCACGCACCGTGGATCATTTGCACCAAGGTTGGCGTGTGGATGGTGCATAACATCCACGGTGCGTGGAGTCCACGCCCCAAATTTTTTTTTCCTTTAAAAAAAGTATTGCTTTGAGTTGGTGCGTGGAGTCCACACAGTGTGGATGTTATGCACCAATATTGTGGACTGTAAAATATAAGAAAATTTTTGGTGCGTGGAGTCCACGCACCGTGGACCTTTTGCACCAGTCCGCACGAGGGTGTGGATGATTTTGGTGCGTGGAGTCCACGCACCGTGGATCATTTGCACCGTCACCGTTGCGTCGCGTCGCAGCTCGCAGTAGCCTGAATGTTGGAAAACGCCTTCAATTCTTGGTATAGGCAAATACAGATCCGTCGAGACGGAATAGTTATCTAACCTCTAAATGTTTCAATTAATGCTCCGACTTTAGGCGATAGAGATGGAGAATTAAACGAAACGCACAAACAATTCGTGTTATGAATCGATTTATGTGGTTTTTTTTTTGGTTTTCCTCAAAATTTCCTTAAGGAATCAAATTGTAAAATTTACGTATGATCTAATGTTTTTTTATTTTTATTTTATTTTAATAACTCGAATGACTAAAATTTATTAATGAGTTTGTTTAAAATTGGAGACAGGTAAACTATCTTTGAATAATGTTACTTGTAACTACAATGCTAACGTAGCTAAAGTTCGCGGAAGGATCGGATTAGCGTGGTTGTAGAATTGGCGATTTTACTTCATGCACGCTTCACCCTCAGTCTTCAGCCGCCCTCCTGTCACATGATATCGCTTCCCCGCCCCCTAACCACCATCCTTCACCCCCTACTCTTCTCAGGGGTTAATTAGGTTCTTTTATTCGGCCTCCAAAGAAGTTTTAATAATATTGCTTACATGCATGTATTCATTGAGAATTGCAGGAAACAGCGATGAAACTATAAATTGCATCAATTTTATAACTCTGAACAGGCTTACTTTTAACGATGTTTGTTTTAACACACTTTGTATGTCTAGATGAAAGGGAAAGTATTGCAAATGAGAAAAAAAAAAAAATACACATTCTGAATCCCTCCCTCAACAAACCGTATCCTCAGTCATAGCCGTAGTCAGGATATTGTCTTTCTCTCTCTTAGCCCATTTGACTGCATGTGTTAGAAAAGGACAGAAACCTGAAGTCAGGTGACAGCCCCTATCTCCATCATTTTCTAACACATGTAGTAAAAGGGGCAAAGAAGAGATAGACAGATTCCTGGCTACAGCTATGTTTTCAGTACATATCAGGACGCAGAACATCTATGATTTCGGGGGAAAAAAATCTATACCTGAGCGAAGTATTAACAAAGTTTATTATTTCAGAATGTATGCTGGGAAAAATTGAGAAAAGAAAATAGATCAGAGCTGCCAATTTGCGTAGTTTTAATGACATTTTGAAATTCAACGGAAATTCCACCGGTTGAGAAAAGATTACAGAATTCAGTTCAGTGTGTGTTTATAATGCTCAAAAATACTAGCGTCTTTTATATTTTCTCAACCGGTATATTTTAATCAATTAATGTCGTTTCCACCGATTGAGAAAAGATTACAGATCAGAGTATTTTCGTGCATTACAGTCGTACACTGAATTGAACTGTGTAATCTTTTCTCAACCGGTGGAATCATCGGTGAATTTCAAAATGTCATTAAATCTACGCAAATCGGCAGCTCTGAAATAGATACAGTTTCTATATTATAGTTGCCAAATTCAGACATTTAAAAAAATCGAATATTTTTTCTCCCCGACTCTATTTCAAATGGGAGAAAAGCGGAGGCAACATTGTCAAATTGCACGCTACAATACTGGGGCTTCAAATTGAAAATAATAGTTTTATTTGGTACTTATTAACATATCATTCGTATAACATACCATTCGTATCTTGCCCGATGAATCAGACCGAAGATGCATTTAGCCGAGACACGGAGCTGCCTTTTTTTTGCAGCAATAATATAGCATGTCTCAGTTCACCGATGAGAGTCCATCGTTAGAGATAAGCCTACACAGTTTTCAGTTCAGTGTTTCACTGTAATGCACGATTAGCATCTGTAATCTTTTCTCAACCGGTGGAGCCGTCGATGACTTTAAAAAACTGGCATACATTTTAACAATTTAACGTGCCAATCGAGAAAAGATTACGGATCAGAGTATTTTTCGTGCACGTTGCAGTACAGTAATACACTGAGCTAAGCGGTGAAATCTTTTCTCAACCGGTGAAATCATTGAAAAATTGAAAAATGTCATTAGTTTTACGCAAAACGGCAGCTCTGCCAAACAGTTATTCAATATTGAAGTTTGCGAAGAAGTCCGTCGTAGAACAACTCGATCTATTACTATCCTGAAAAGCTAAATTACCCTAGAATAAAAACTAAAAAGCATACAACTCTATTACTTTCACCTACGTATGTTGTATGTTCCTCACTATAATTTAGTGGTCTCGGGAAGACAGAACCATAAAACATCAGGTTTGCTCCTCCAAAGAAATTCAATTTGAACCTAACGATGATTTCTTGGTGAGAGCTATTCTCGTGAATTTTTAACTTTTTTTTTTTTTTTTTTTTTTTTTTTTTTTTTTTTTTTTGTGGGGGGAGGGGCTGCTTTTTTGCACTCATAGAGCGAGTTTTTGCCAGGAGTGGATACTTCTCGGAACGTTAAGTAAGGTCTGGGTTCAAGAAGAGAATTAAATTTTAACAAAAATTTATAACTTCTTCACTAAATTAGGGATAAATACTGTACGGCCATTCTTTTTTCATTAAACTCTTGAATTTATAGTTACTTAATTCTTCGAGACGAAATGAGAGAGTAAAAGCTCCAGAGCTTTTTTCTTTTTCATCTTTTTCGGAAACATTGTTTTCCTCTCATCCGTAACGAGGTCTGGCTCTACCTTAATGCTTGTTAGCTACAAGTGCTGTTAAAATATTAATAATTTTTTGAGCTCTTGTAGATAATTCGTGCGTAGAGAATTGAGTGGAAGCAATCTTAATTCCACGTTTATTTATAACTTTTAAACTTTTCTTCAAGGTCTGTAATAAAAATAGGTTTAATGAACATTTTTAAACGTCATTGTTTTTTTAGTCTCTTCACAAGAAATTTGAAATATTTATAGAAGCATCGCCGCAAATTCTCGCGAAAGTATTTGCCCGCCATCTCTTTTACTTCAAAGTAGATATTATGTCAGTCTTGATAATTTCGGTTATCATGTATTAGCGGTTGTCTCATTCCCTTTATGTTTATGAACATTAACTCACAGAATTAATTTACCTTTGTGCAATTTATCGAATTTTTCAATAACAAAACTCTACTCTGTAGACTGTGGTCTATTTCGCTGTTTTAAGGTATAGGTAGTGACTGTAAAGTTGATTCTATATTACTTCGCCTATTTGTTGATTTCTATTATTTTTTCCATCAGCAGATTTTCATTGTTTCTTGATGAATCTAAAAAAGTGAGAATAATATCCAGAAAACCCAAAAAATCTACAGAGTAATAGAGTAAGGATTTAGATTATTTAAACGTCGATCCAAACAAATTTAATAAATTAATACTATTTATTTATTTATACTTACTTATTTATTTATATTTGAATAAATGTATATACTCTTACTGTAAGTGCTATAAAAGAATGTAGCTTGAGTCGTGAGTTTTCTTTCAAGAGAGGCAGCTCGTGCAATAGGGCAACAATGCATTTTCCCATTTATATTCATGGAAAATCGATCATAGTTTTCCCTGAGTTTCAATGGCAAAATTACACAGTTGCCAAATCGAAAGAAAATCGACCTGGGCTACAAGAGAATACACCTTGAACAGGGACGTCATTTCAAGTTCGGCTGGGGGGGGGGGGGAGGGGCGAAAAATCTTATGACTTTTTTTTTTTTTTTTTTTTTGCTCATCATTATAATTTTCGGCTTGGAGGGGGCTAAAAATCGGATAATCTATTTTTTTTTTTTTTTTCCTCATCAATATAATTTTAGAGCCAAAGAGCCGTCTTTTGGGGCAATAATCGGATGACCTCTTTTTTTTTGCTCATCAATATAATTCGTGCCAGTTTTTGAGCCTGACTTCAAATCCTTGGGGGGGGGGGGGAATTGCCCCCCCCAGCCCCCCCTAAATGACGCCCATGACCTTGTAAAGAGTGTATAATTGCAGTATCACGATATAAAAATACCAGTGGCGAAGCGTGGAATCTGACAACTTGGAATTTGGTCCATTTAAACCTTGGTAAAATATCGAACTGTCTAGGAATCGGAGATGACCATCGAAATTTCACCTTTTGCAAGGGCTCAAATGGACGAAATGCTACGTTTTCAGATAGCACTCTTTGTCACTGAGAATAATAACCTGAAGATTGCTTCCGTTTCACAGAACTCCTGTCCAGTTGTGATTCATACCACTCTTTAAAATTCCACCCCCCCCCCCTTGTACCAAAGTTCATCCCTACAGCCACTCAGTTTTATAACCCACGTGTTGTGACCGTCTTTATTCAAGTCAATAAATGAGCAGAAAAGAGTCATGTCCTTTTCTCCGGCGTTAAAAAATGAAAAATAAAACAAAATGCGTGGTATTTAACGTGACTACCATTTCAGTCGAGTTGGACATAATAGCACAGAATATCACAATCAGAACGGAAACCCTGTCGGATTTTGAAGCAAATTCATTTCGCGTCCGCCATGTTGGGATATAGGATGTTTACATCTGGATTCGCGCGTGAAAAAAAAAAAAAAAATATAGGACATGATCCGCGAAATTTTCATTCTGAAATGCCATTAGAATAAAAGTGAGGGCGGAAACTTAAGATTTCTTTTCAGAATTTACAGAAATAAATGAGTTTCAACACAAATCACACTCGTCCGTCATGTTGAGATTAGGACCACAGCGTTGCCTATTGGTGCCGTTAAATTCCAAACTTGCTTCCATTGGCTCTTATGGGAGTTTCCGTTCTGATTGTATTGTTCTGTGATATTAGGTGTTTTTGTAAGGAGAAAATAGGACTAGATAGAGAGATAGGGTCACACAAAGTTATCGTCGACATCACCTCTCCTTAGAACCTATAGGACTCGGAGTTGAAGCGGAGATCGATATCGCCAGAGATGTGAGATGTAATTAATTTTTCTGATTGAAGCGAGGAGGTACAGAGAAAGAAATAGAGAGAGAGAGAGAGTGAGAGAGAGAGAGAGAGAGAGAGAGAGAGAGAGAGAGAGAGAGAGAGAGAGAGAAGAACAAGGGAGAAAAAAAGAGAGAGAGAAAGAGAGGAAGAGGGAGCGGGGAGAGAGAGAAAGAGAGGAAGAGGGAGCGAGAGAGAGAGAAAGAGAGGGAGAGGGAGCGAGAGAGAGAGAGAGAAAAGAGGGAGAAAAAAAGAGAGAGAGAGAGAGAACAGAGGGAGAAAAAAAGAGAGAGAGAAAGAGAGGGAGAGGGAGTGAGAGAGAAAAGATGGAGAAAGAGAGAGAGAGAGATAGATAGAGAGAGAGAGAGAGAGAGAGAGAGAGAGAGAAAACAGAGGGAGAAAAAAGAGAGAGAGAAAGAGAGAGAGAGGCAGCGAGAGAGAGAGAAAAGAGGGAGAAAAAGAGAGAGAGAGATAGAGAGAGAACACAGGTAGAAAAAAAAGAGAGAGAAAAGAGGGAGAAAAAGAGAGAGAGATAGAGAGAGAACAGAGGTAGAAAAAGAGAGAGAGAAAGAGAGGGAGAGGGAGCGAGAGAGGGAGAAAAAGGAGCGGAGAAGTATAAAAAATAAATAAAAGTGAAGAGGGTTACAGAATTAATTAGGTGCTTTTGTTTTACTTTAAATGAACGTCCTTACTTTAACGTGTCACAATTTCACCTACATATTGAAAGGGTTTTTTTTATTTTTTTTTATTTCTCCGCTCTCATCGATTTCTATCCACGTAGATTTAGACATGAGCGTAAAATATCTGTCTTATTGTCATTCTTGCGAGAGTATCGATCCGGGAAACGAGGTTATAGTATAATAAAAGTATGAATCGAAGTTGTAATAAAAATTGTATTCCGCAAATTAAACTGCGTCCCATTTCCGTTCGTCGTGCGTCTTCCGTGTGACTGTGCACGTGGCGTTGCCAAACCTTTTGAACTTTCTCTAGTTCTCTCGAAGAGGCCGCAGTAGCAGAGGCAGAGCTGCCGTTTTGCGTATAACTGGTATTTTTCAACGACGAAAAATACCAGACTGGTACCGACTGGTCTTTTTTTTTTCTACGACTCCACTTGTTGAGAAAATCTTACACAAAGTCAGTTCAGTGTACGACTATAACGCACGAAACGTGCGGGAAACACAGGCATGGATCTATACTATTGCGCAATCGGTAGTTTCGCGCAATTACTGGCATTTTCAAATTTGTTTCGCGGCGACTCTCAGCTTACTGTTACTTTTTCTCTACAAGAGAGGAGACTTCAGGAAATTTCGTTGTCTCTATTGGTTTTCTCGTGCCATTTTAGAGTAGTTTCAATTACTTCTGCCGATAAAGCAAAAGTGTACTATCGACGAATTAAAGATTGTCGCGAGAGTTTCACGAGCTAAGTTTCCCCTTCAAGGTTCCGGTTCGGCCACTCTTCATACTCCTCACCCCTTGCAAGCGATAGGCCAGTACGGATGGGGCGGGAAAGCCGTTGCAGATCAGTCCCACCCCACACCCATAACTAAAAATGTGTGATAATCTCGCGACAATATTTGATTCGTCGATAGTACAACAGCAACACATGGTCAATTGAATTTTATGAGAAATGGGTCTGTTAAGTACTTTTGCTAGAACAACAAAGAACCTTGATTTTAACATGAAATACGTCAAAAATAACGATGCTAACGTTAAAAACGTTCAAAATCCACTTATTAACTCAAGAAATCACTTCAAATTTAAACAACCCGCGCTACACCAGACACTCTCTTTGCACCGGCATACCTACTAATACCACAGAATAATACAATCAGAACGGAAACTCTCATAGGAGCCAATGAAAGCAAGTTACGTTGTAGTCCTATATCCCAACATGGCGGACGTGCGTGATTTGTGTTGAAACTCATTTATTTCTGTAAATTCTCGAAATAAATCTTAGTTTTTGGCCTCACTTTTATTCTACTGGCATTTCAGAATTAAAATTTCGCGGATCATGTCTTAATTTTTTTTTTTTTTTTTTTTTTTTTTTTTTTTTTTTTTTTTTTTTTTTTTTTTTTTTTTTTTTTTTTTTTTTGCGCTCGCGAATCCAGATTTAAACATCCTATATCCCAACATGGTGGATGCGGAATGAATTTGCTTCAAAATCCGACAGGGTTTCCGTTCTGATTGTATTATTTTGTGCTAATACAAAGACGGAACCACCATGTATATTTAAAGAATATCGCATAACTTCAAAATAATGGAATTTCCCTCTAAATGCATGAAATATTGGTTGCATTTGCGCTGTCTGGTCTGGTCTTTTCTGGCTTATTAAATATTGCAAAATAATACAAGAATGAAATGCATCTAAACGAAATATTCAAAATGTTTGTAAGTTATGTTGACGTTTGAGTGGTTCTGTCTATGTTGTTGTGCATCGGTGGTAAAGAGTCAAGCGTAGCGGGGGTTGTTTGAAATGGAAGTGATTTTCTGAGTTATTGAAAGAATTTTGAAAGTTTTTGATGTTCGCATTATTTTGTTGGCCTAATTTTAAGTTAGAATCAATGTGTCATATTGCTTTAGCAAAATTACGCAACAGACCCATTCTGCGAACCACAAGACAAAGAGCAGAACCATAGTTTATCGACATTGGATACGACGCGTTTTTCGGACAAAAACGCAATATGAACTTTTGCACTTTTGGGGCATGTTGTTTAAAGTCTGATTTCCGACGCACAATAACAAAAGATCCCACCCTTTTCTCCCTGCACCGTGCATCAGACCATGGCATGATGCTGATAAAACAGACTGGTGGCTATTTAGACGAAAGCCACAGGACAAATAAAACGACCTCCCCATACTCGGTGGTCAAAACAACGTATACTCACACATTTACAAAGACACGAGGCGGCCAATGGATGGATTATATTATTCATGGTGAATCGCCTCTTGTCCTTGTCTATAGTGGCCCGCTTTCGTTCGTTCAAGTGTATAAGCTTGCAACGCAATCTGCATGTGTTGACTTAAAGCTGGTGCGCGATTGGTTGGAAAACGGGAAAGAAAATTTAGGAGGTTCAATCACCGATTCTACAATGTGGTCGAAAAGTCAACGACTTTGTACACATATATATTGCACTTTTAAACTGTTGTAAATGGGAAAAAAAACAAAGCGGAATTGTGTACCTTTTCAGGTTCAAAGCCTCAATTCTTCATATTTTGCCGGCAAATAACAGATGAAGACAAATAACTTAAAAAATCTGTCATCCAATGTGTTGCACGTTTCAGGGCTGTCTTTTTTTTTTTTTTTTTTTTCGAAAAATAGCCAAAAGTAGCATTGACTTTTTTTTTTTTTTAATTTATTTGTGACAGACAATTTGTCTGAGACAAATAAAAATATACTATACCTACTTACAGTAAGAAGAAATGCTAATGTTATTCTTACATTTACTTAATACTATAAAGTAAATATAAAGTAACAATATGGTTACCCACTTTGGCCAAACAAAGAGGGGGGAGGGGTTAAAAATATATAAATAGATAAATATATGAAAAGAAAATAAATTAGTAAATAAAATCCCTTGGCTGGTAACATAAACGGGGCTCTTGGAAACTTTTGCTATAAGGAAATAAATAGTCCAATCTGATGTAAAGACCAACGGAAATCACGAAAATTGCACTGAGGAAGTCTAAAATTCAGTAATAAACTCACATAACTGCTATAACGGCAAGTTCGTCATGGCGGCTCAACGCAGATATCATGGGAGATTCCGTCTATTCCGTCACTTTCTATACGGAAACACAAAGATATGTCTCAATTTAGATAGGAGTCTCCCATGGTACCTGCGTCTCTCCGCCATTAAGCCCGATTCTGAGAGTGAATTTCGTGATTTTTTAGTGTATTCATCGTCATTTTTACAGGTTTTTATCCAAGAATCAACTCTTCAATCCCTTATAGCAAAAGTTTGCAAGAGCCTCATGCATTATGGAAAGTTGTCTTAAAACATTCAGTCCGTATACACAATTACAAAAATACCTAAAAATCCATTATGCCTTAATGTATGATAACAGCGATTAGTTTGAATTCAGCCAATCAGAGCCGGCTATATCGAATGACTTCGATAACCTATACGGGGCGTGCTCTGTTAATCAGAGATAGAAGCGCTTAAGGTATAACCTCAAAAGCAGCAATGGCACCGTGGTCAAATCAATGAGCTATAACTTTAGAGTGGCACATCAAGGAACGTTCCGCTGGTTCATTGTTGTCACCTAGGGCGCCGCCATCTTGCCGTAAAAATCGATTTTGAGGTTAAGTTTTGTAGGTTGTTTCCGGTCGTTTCGTAAACAAACTCGGGCATCTCCGGAAACGACCTACGAATCTGCCGTCCAAATTCCCGCCAAATTCCGAACGACCTACAAAATTTAACCTCAAAACTCGGAATCTGCCGTCCAAATTCCGCTTTTTCCCGGGATTCCTTCTACCCTGTGTGGCACAAGGTGGACCAGCCCGCTGCCACTCTAAAGTTATAGCTCATTGGGTCAAATCGGTACTTCGAAAGCTAAGTCGGCTGTAATCGGCACTATAGTTTTCCACTCCGATTAGCGTACGGTTTGTACTAAAATGTTCCTTAGATTGCTTTCGAGGCTCCATCGAAGCCCTTTTTTTCATTTATTTGCAAATTACCATGCTTTTTTTCCATTTAAAGAACGTATCTTTCTCTGGTGGCAGAATATGGAACTAAACGCTGAGGATCCACCTTAAATAGATATGTATCCCTTGGCCGTAGCCAGGAATTTGTCTTTCTCTCTCTCTCTCTCTCTCTCTCTCTCTCTTTGCCCATTTAACTGCATGTGTTAGAAACGGACAGGAACAAGGGTTGAAGTCAGCACCTATATCTATCCTATTCAAACTCATGCGTTCAAATGGGCTAAGAGAGAGAAAAAACAAATTCCTGGCTATTTTCGCATGACTACTGACATCAACATCTCTGCTCAACCGTCAACGCATATGTATTAAGAGCCTTTGGACGTTTGTTTTGTTGCGGCCCCGAATAAAACAGTTTCCACAATGAGCTATATATAGGTATAGTGCAATGTTCTCATCCGTTGTCTCTGTTTTACTTCATTAAGTAAATGCATTTTGGAGCGTATATAACTACATGCGTATAGTACAAATGAAAAGGAACAGACAAACGACAAAATTATTTACTTTGAGTGTAAAGCTGTTTAGAGAAATGCACTTTTTTCTCCCATTATAAAATAAAAATCATCTTACAAAAAAGCGTCCTATGCGGTAAATATATTTAAATTTAATTTATTTATTTATTTTCATTTTCAAAAAAGCGCCGTGCCGGCGCTCTCAAATTCTACTTCAATTCCCATTTTTATACTCTCGACAAAGAGAAAAGAACCTGACAGCAACAACGGCGTGTTTTTGCCCGCGTGAACATCGTGTACATTCTCCAGCATCAAGAAGAGAGTCAATAAAAATTATTAAACGGAGCAGGAAGAAGGGAAACAAACTAAAGAAACAGCAGAGGGAGTGAAATTCGCCGTGCAATGCGGGTATAGAGAGGCAAACATCTCAATTCCACCACTGTATCCGTATCCGGTATCTGCATCCAACCGGAAGCGGAAGTGGACGCGAGAATTGAGAGACACTTCGGTGAAGGGCGTGAAATCTGATAAAAAAATAAATAATAAAAGATAAAATGAAAGTACAACGGCGGAGTTGATGTTCAATCGGCTGCAGCAGTGCTGAGCTACCCTTTCGCGTTTATTTAATGGAATTTTTCGATTCACCGATGAGACCATCGGTTAAGATTATACACAATTCGGTTCAGTCTATGACAATGGTGCTCTTGCAAACTTTTGCTACAGGTAATTGGAAAGTTGTTTTGAGCATAAAAACCTGTAAAAATGACGTTGAGTACACTAAAAAACTCACAAAATTCACTCTCAGAATTGGTCTGAATGGCGGAGATACGCTAATAGTATCATGGGAGATTCCTGCACGGAAAGAAAAGAATGGTAGAATTTACCATATGCATCGCTGATTTGGAGTCTGCTATCAAATATGGTAAATTTCACCATCATATGGTAAATGCAACGTACCTTTGTGGTGAAATGTACCAACAGGTTATCTTAATTTACCACAAGGTACATTGTATTTGGCATATGAAGGTAAAATTTACCATACTTTTGGTAGCAGACTCCAAAATCAGCTATGCAGATGGTAAATTCTACCAATTTTTTCCGTGTACGTAGCTCCGCCAGTAGCCCGATTCTGTGAGTGAATTTTGTGATTTTTTAGTGTCCTTGTCGTCATTTTTAACAGGTTTGTATGCAATAATCAACTCTTCAATCACTTGTAGAAAAAGCTTGCCAGAAGCACTTATTGTGTAATCTTTTCTCAACCGATGGAATCATCGATGAATTGAAAAATGCCATTAAATTTACTACGCGAGCAGCTCTGATTCAATCGGCTGCAATTTCGAGGCTGACTGTCTGAGTGTCTGGTTTCTGTTGCATGATGACCCATGAAACATAAGGTTCGCTCATCCGCCGGAATCCCAAGACTATTCCAAATGACGATGCTTTTTGAGGAGCACCCCCGAAGTTTTAATGACCACCTCGCTTCAATTGCACTTATAGAAGACGCGACCACGCGAACGCGAACTTTAACGCGTGTCGCAAGTTTTGTCGCACGTTTCAGGCACGTTTGAGGGCGAATAACTGAAGACCCGTGCCGGTGAAATGAGGGGGGGGGGGGGCTTGACGTACCTCCGTACCTCCCCGCAGACAACGACCTATATTGCCCGTAAAGTGGGGAACGTATATAAATCACCACGGGATAGAACTATTTGTCCAGCGCATTCAGGTTTATTGCTGCGACGCGACAAAGGATCAGAGTTGCCAAATGCTATGGAATGAAAGATCTTGCGAAGTTTTTTTGTTTTTATTTAATAGGCAGATGCTCTAAGGGTGCAATTTAGAGACTTTGTGCATAGAAAAAATAATTAGTAGGGTTTACCACAATTGCGGCTCATTTTTGCACCTGTAAAATAAGAGGTGTAAACTTGATGACCACTCGCTGGGTTGAATGAAATAGACATTATGTATAAATGTAACCTTCAAATTAATTCAGGCATGTTCAATCCTGGTAAATATATTGTCCAAATATAAGTCCATAAATGCTCCTCCATACAGTGCGGATGTGTATGGATATGAATGGACATTGTATGGATCTGTATGGCTTGATACGTTGATATTCATATACAGGTCTACACAATATCCATTATTCATACGTGCCAATATTGATCCCACACGCATCCATACTCTGTATGGGGAATTGGTAATGGACGAGTATGAATCATTTTTACCGGGGAAGTAATTGCCTATTTCATTCCACCTGATGTCTGGTTATGTTTACAATATTTTTTGGCCGGTGCGAAAATCAGTTATCATAATAGTAAATCTGCCCATTCACTTTTTCCCAAGAGTACTTCAGATCTCCTTGGCTTGGCTTGGATTTGAACCGTCCTCCAGATTCAATTTGTAATTCAGAAATACAAATTGAGCTTTGGCTCTGTAGATCCCAAGACTAATTTGGTCCAAAAATGAATTGGCATATACATGTAGGCTATCTTGTACGTTGAATATCATTATCACGGTATTTTTGTTTATAATCTCCTAGCCCTAGCAATAAAAAATGGACTCAGAAAAAGTGACGGCATGGATCCAATGCATTCTCACAACACAAGACATTGTTTTCATAATTCTGAAAAAATCCATTTTAAAAAAGAAGCCAGCACCATAAAGAATCAATCCATCAGTATTTTTAATAAGTTATCGCCGGAACTTCGAGAAAAGTTTAAGCAAGATGGACCTGCTCACTTCCTCCAAAGCCTAAAAAATAAATTGAAGGAAAATCCACCCTACTCTCTTAAAGAATTCTTTGAGATGCAGTAAAGAAAATTGGTATCGCGCGTATTCTTAAATTAATTTTGTTTCATTTCTTGTTAGAGTCTTGTAAGCGCCTTGTTTTTATTTTTTTATTAGTTATTCTTGACGTGTATCCAAAGCTTTGTAAACAATGCTATATATGTACAAATAAATTTATTATTATTATTATTAAGAACCAAAATTTAATTTAAAAAATAAGACTTTCACGTAAAAAAAAAAAAAAACCTATGTGTGATCGTTCCTAACCTTCCCCTCTCCTCTCCCCGTTGACTCACAAGGGTTAGATTATTTCGTGAATCCAAAGATTTGGCAACCTTGAGCTTATTTTTATTCTAATGCGCTCATGTATATACCATGTACCGCGTATATTCATACGGTGTACTCAACGCACAGAGTGATACACTGCACAACGCCAATCGACCGGAATAATTAGGATACTTTGATCCGGGTCCCAAATGTGCACCGCGAAAGTAGAAAACAGTGATGTCAAATCATGCAGTTTTCTCTATACAATTGCATACAAAAAATACTTCATAAGCAGGCAATCCGACCTAGCTCCTCGCCTGTCAGTCCTTACGAAATAATGAAACAGCGAACTCACAAACTGCGCAGCGTAAATGCACGGGATTTAATGGAGGAGATGTGCAGTGGGTATCAGTGATGGACCTAGGATTGCTTTTGCTAGGTGTATCCCTTGTTTCCCATTTGAATGAGTAAGTTGGAAAATAATAGGAAGAGGCGCTTTTATCTTTTTATGCTGCTCTATCTTTGTTTCTTTGTCTGACATTCATGTTTTAATGGTGGAAGGAAAGAGAAACATAGATAATATCTCGATGAGCCGCTGAATTGAACAATGGGTATGTTGCAAATTTTTGCTGCAGTGTGGAGGATGGAATCCTGTGTAAAATCACATCAAAAGCATCGCGAAAAGTCTGAAATTCCACTCACAAATACAACAAATTCGTTTAACAAAAGTCAAATATGGAAGTCGAATAAGCGGGTCACAATGGGGATTCGAGAAAGTTCCGTCTAATCGCAGCTTTCTGTATGATGAATCCCTTTTCGCAGTAAAGAAAGTTGCAATTAGAATGAGATTTCCCCATTGCCACCCGCCCGTATATGGTCGCCGCTGCCTAGTAATTACCTATGCTGAGCGCATTTATTTATTTTTTTAGTAGATTTTAGAACTGTATACTGCTCTCGACGTAATTTCCAATAAATTTTCTACGGCCATAATATTCTCTCTGGAGCTATGAAGCAAAAGTTTACAATAGACCCATATCATTCTTTATTTCCTCTTAACCAACCTCGTAGAATTAGCTACTGCTTCATTTGTTTATTAAATCAAACGATCATAATTCTATGGTAATATTACTAGAATCTAAGATTCAATCTACGTTGAAATCTTGATAAATGTCTGATAATATTACAAAAAACTGGTAATACCTATAACTATGCAGGGGCGCCATCCCAGATTTTCCTTGGGGGGCAAGGCTCTCCAAATGTGGGGGGGGGGGGGGAAGTCTCTCCAAAAATTTGGATGACCTTCAAAACGATCTCTCTGACTTGATTTTTCGGCGAAATTGAAAAACCTTGGGGGCAATTGCCCCCCCCCCCCCAATGGCGCCACTGTATTTATGTTTGGATAATGAATAATGCTCATTTCCCATCAGCCCTTATTAAAAAGGGCGGCCTTTTCTGAATTGAAATGAAACATAGAGGTACCTATCATGGTGATACCTAAATTAGCTGCGTTGCCATTGAAAATGAGCTTGGGAGCATAATTAAGACAGGGGTGGGGCGGAAACAAAGACTGTAGAGCCTAATAGCCTCACTTGGCAAAGTCGTTTCACAGATGGAGCGGCAGACGGTTGACATTACTCAATGTGGATTAATACATGGTTGATGCATTAAGACTGGGGTGAATGAGTGCAGAAAGACACTATGAGCCGACTTAAGTCATAAAGTGCAGAGCTTGCCTCGACAAAAGTCGATATACGGGGACCCCAGTCGATGGATGGTGGTTCAGTGGTTGTCGTTTGTCGGCATTAGCATGACTTTAGAGAGGATTTGTAAGACGTTGTGTTGAGGCAGCACGGAGGCATCTCTTATGGACGTATCTCACGCAGGCTCGGTTTGTTTACCTCACTTTTTTTAAACTTTAAATTTTTGAAAAAAAAAAAAAAAGAAGAAGAACTGTGACAAATACATTTGAAATTGGTTATAAGCGAAAGTGCAAGTGATTTAGAATGGTTATCTGGACACAGAAATTGATATAACTGTTTCTTCTGGTAAGATTTGCACGATAAAGAAACCGACACTTAACAGAAATATGCAACATTTTCTCACCTGGATATAGTTTCATTAGAATTCTGTGTCCAGATAGCCACTCTTCACACCGAGAAAAAAGCAGCGGTATGGTTTACCATTCCATAATAGCAAACCGAAGTTGAGTATTGTGAAACAGAAAAATAATAAGCATTACACTTCCTCAAGTTTGGTTGACTCAAGTCAAGCGTGAATTTTACCATTCTTAAATTGCTATGTACGAAGGGGGTAGCTTACTATTCCTTGGATTAACTCGCTCATTCAAATGGACTCGTTCCGTCATTCAGAACATCGCTACTTACACTTTCCCGCGATAAGTCAAATTTACCATTCTCACAAGTCACGCTTGCATGTCCTACGGTCATAACAGTACATTAAGTAATGTCAATTCCCAAGGTATATGGAGAACAGGTATGGACAACACTCGACTCAGGGGGCGTGGCCACTTGGGAAAAGCGACTTCGCCGCCATCTTGTCTCCTATTTACACCGTGTATTTCGCATTGTTGTTTGTGGTTAGGTTTGAAGGGGAATTTTATCTGAAGCAATACTTTATTTATTTGAACAATGCAATGTAATTTTTATCTTTAAATGTTAATGTTGTGACTACAGAATGGATTAACATCATCAATTACGTTGTTCACTTTCCTTTTCAAGATGTGCAATCTAAGTTCGAATCGCGCGGTCAGAAAAATGGCGGCGGAGTCGCTTTTTTCACAACCAATCAGAGCCAACCTCAGAGTGTTGTGCATACCTGTTCTCCATATACCTTGGTCAATTCCAAGGAGAGGTATTATTGATTTCGTCATTTTTGAAACTTTCAAAACCAACATACGTGTGATATATTATTGACTGAACGTTTGCTTCCATTTATAATTTTCACAGATGAAGAACTTCTCTAATCATTTGTTAGTTTAATCAATCATAATATTGGACTTTTACTCCATAAGTTGGTCATCATGTTCCGCTCAAAGATTACTAAATAAGTAATCTTTCGTTTCGCTTTGCACCGAAAGTATAAGACTAAGAAAGAAGAAGAGACTCGCCCACTTGTTTCTTGTTAAGCGTGCGTATATATACGGTGCGCTTCTTGTTTTCATTTTCATATCTAATATATAAGTCCAATGCCTTGCTTATGGCAAAACCTTTGGCGGGAAGGTTTGAAAAATTAAAAACGTATTTTCTTAAAACTGGTTTCATTAATCGTTAATTTATTGCTGCAATCCAGGAGCCCTCGGCGTCTATTTTCTTAAAATTGTAAAAGTTTTGGTATTCCTGTTAATTTCAATAAGTTATTAAGCGTCAAAGTCGAATTCCTTCAAACGAGAATTCCATGCAGGTCCAGCAACCTAAGTCATTTGTGCCAACCTATGAGTCGAAATTCCAAGGCAGGAGGGGGGTGGAAACACCCTTCACAGAAACCCTCTTTGCCCCTCGCCTTTGGGCTCCACCGGTCTCAAGATTTCTTCACGGTGCATTAAGCGTTCAGGACACGCATCGTAAAGTGTCAAAATCTATTTGACGAGGGTACATCGATAAGAAGCGACGAGGTATTGATGAAGAGTGGGAGGGGTATAGAAAAGAGAGAGGCTCATTCGTATCCTTAAGTAGACCCGTTTAGTGATGACGTCACGATCAGAATTAGTTCCAAACAAATGCTCTATCTCGCTCACTCTCGTGGATTTACCAGATCCAAATTTTCGAACGCAAATTCATGCTAGTTAACCAACAGTTTTCTCAAATTTTATTGCACCATTAGATTCCACTTGCCTTAAAGTATCTTTTCACTGTAACATAATTCCTAAAAGATCACAAGCGAATTTACAATCACAGTTATACCGAAAGACGTTCTACGTTTTGTCCTTGTCTTACTCACGGTCTCTTATGGTAGTATCACCGCCATGACACTCAATCATTCTAACTTCTCTTCGTATCGAAGCTATTGTTCGAGGTACAACACATGCCGTGATGGTGCTGATGAGCCTATATCCTAGAATTTTGTGCTCTTAAGAAACTGTGAGTGTGACAAGGACAAAACATAGGACTTTCTTCGATATAACTGTGATTGTGCATCGATGCGCGATGTTTCAAAAAGTTTGTGATAGCGGACTCATATTTTATCACTGAGAAAAAAGTGGCTGTTAAAACTGTAAGAATAGGAACCATAGATGATTTCGTATATACATCGTGACAATCGCAATAAGTGCTGACAGCACCTAAAACGGAAAAAAATATAAAATAAACTGTTTATTATTTAGAATCACGGCTTTTCCGAATATGACACTTTTTGACTTCAAAAGAACGCAACCTCATTTTTGATCCCTGAACAAGCCGTTTAAAAGGTGGAGAGATTTAGAAATATCTATTGTCTATAGTTTATGTGGGTAAAAAAGATCGAGCCTTATCAAATAATTTTCTCTTTTCAGCTTTCAATGGGTTTGTTGCAAACTTTTGCTACAGTGCTATAGAGTTTTGATTCTGATGTAAAATTGTCTGAAAATTACATTGGCGGCATCAAATAGTCATAAAGTCCACTAATAAACCCAAAAAACGCATTATAAAGAAAGCCAAAATTGCAGTCGTAAAGCCGAACAATCTGTGCACGCGCACGACGAACATCAGAGATAGGTGACCCATTCTCCCCTTTTTCGTTAAGGGAGGGGGGGGGAGAAAATATCTCTACAGTCAAACTGTGATTTTAAAAATGTGCATGGTCAAGATGTTGTCTTTTGTGAAGGGGGCGGGGGGGGGGGGGGAAGCAAAATATCAAGAACAGGGTGTTTCAAAACTTGAGTGCCAAACTTATGGAGTGTATTTTTGGGGTCAACATACAAATATATAAGACTTTATTTTCCTACATGAGTATGTGCTGCTAATGTTTCTCTTCTGAGCTAGAGCCCTCCAAAGTTTTGAAAACAAAAAACAAAAACAAACACAAAAAAACAACGCCTTTGACTCATCTCCTTATAGATACATCTGATCTAAATTTATTTTTTCATAATTTCTCACCAAACAAGCTCAATTGGACAGCACTTGTCACAAAAGAACCGAGTGACATTTTTGATAAAATTGAGTTATTGATTGATAGAGCTAGCAATACTGAATCTCGAAGCAACAAGTGCTTCTTCTGTAATAACAACTATTTCCCGTCAAGATTCCAGGTAAAAGTGAGCTGGTGAGCCTCATTGATGTCATTGTCCATATGATGAAATAAAATGAGAACTTGGTTCCTTTGGCTGATTAGGTTAAACCTTAATCCGAGTCACGTAAGGAACCAACTCCGACTTGGTTCCTTTCAGTGGCGGCTCGTGCGATTTGGCAACCATGCTTTTTTACCATTTAAACCTATGCAAAAGTATCGATATCTTGGGGGTGCATTGCACCTCCTGAAGATCGATTGTTTTACATAGGTTTAAATGGAGGGATTCCACTGTTGCCACATTGCACGAGCCGCCACTGGTTCCTTTTATAGAATTGGGAATGGACTTAAGTCCGGATTAACGGATTTTTAAATAATCAACAGTGTAAACCAACTCTGCCGTTTGGTTTCTCTTAGAGTTTCGTTTTTCGTGATTATGCCAAAAAAAGAAGAAAGGACCAAGTCACTTTAAACGCTAAAAATTAAGTACCTTTCCTACAAAGTAAATTCCACTTTTCCGGTGTTGAAATGCAAAAACACAACACGGTAGTTGAATGAAATCAAAATGTAAGTAATTCCAAGTTTTTTGTTTAAATGCTAGCTCTTCAACTTTGGACTCAATTTTCTCGAGATCAGCTCCATGTTGAATGCTGTCTAATTATTATCATTGCTAGCAAAAGCATTAAAGCTGTTCAGACTTTAGTGGCACGCTTTTCCAACACCTGCGTGTTGGAATTTTCCCTGCTTGTTATTTATTTACATTCGTTCTCGTTCGTCAATAAGCAATGGACAATTCTCTCTTCTCTCAGTATTTTTTGAAAAATTAATTTTAAATTATAATATGTGTAAGATAATACTTGTGTTTTTATTTCCGTCCCTCCGTTTACTTATTTTACCCACGGGCCACGGATTCCAGTGAAGTTTATTTCAACCATTCGTGCAAATGCCTAGTCAGTGTCCGGTTCATTTCTAGATAATTCTACAACGCTAAAATACTGTTTATCGTTCTCCTGTCAACATTCAAGGAAATTTAATTATTTTAAAAGCTTAAACACTTGCACTTTCGTTTAAAACTACTTTTCACTAGATTAGTTACAATGTTTCAATTTAAGGTTAAAAAATATGAAGCAAACAAACCAGAATCAGAAACGTCCATGCTGCCTTCACTTTGAGATAGGACTGATTACATGTATATTGTATGGCCCTCTCTATCGCTATAGCTCGTTGATTGTCGGCAGTGGCGTACATAGGAATATTTGTCTTCCTCTCTCTTTCCCTATTTGAACACGTGTGTAAGAAAAGGACAGGTTAACACTCAAACGGGGAAAAAAGCGAGAGAGACTAATTCCTGCGTACGCCATTGATTGTCGGTCAAAATGTCGATTCAGATCACTGATTAAAGAAACTACGGCTCTGCTGTAAACCGATTGACGTTACTAACAAGAATTGAAGTTCCCGTCAAGAAAAGTATAAGCCGCACAAACACTCCCAAGTTTACCGCACATTTAGGGGTTGTTATAAGATGAATTAAAATCAACGTAAACCTTTTAAATGCTTAAAAATAAGAATAGGTCCTAGTAAATGAAAGTCAAAACTCCCTGAAAAACAAATAATCAATTACTTTCAGCTTATTTTTAACAGAGATTAGCCCTGAGGCAGTGAATTCCCTGAAATGAGATTTTGACCAATACATATGTATGTTGTCTCTGGTATGCGAGGAAGAGCCCGAAGGCGAAGGTGTGCTGCCGCTTGAAGTTTATTTTTCATCGTTCAAATTGCTCCTCTGCCTTGTGCGTTTTAAAACCTCTAAAACCAAACTCATCAAACAAAGACTACATACGTTAAAGTGAATTAAGTCCACTGAAAAGTCTATTCCTATACAAAGAACCTTACATTATTTTAGTATAACCTTAACTCGATTCAACTTAGCCGTTTGACTCGTCCGTCAGTGCCGATTCAGTGGCTTTCGGCTTGATCGAATTAAGACAGAGGCATTCTAATTGAGTCATCTCCATAGGAGATCCATGATTAGAAGCGGATACCGGCGCGGCGGATCTAGAACTGTGTCTTTCTCTCTCTAGCTCTTCGCATGTTTGAACGGTGGCGCGTGCATCAGAAAGGGATAGATTATAGGGGGAGCCCGCGGGACAGTCACGCGTGATTTCCGCCGCATCCTCTATCCTATTCTAACTCATGCAGTCAATTGGATTAAGACAGAATAGAAGTATTTTTTGTGCCTGTCTAAGAAAACAGGTTCATGTAAGAATTGGATTCTATCTCTCTCCGCTAAGGCAGGCGCTAACAACAGAACTGTATAGTTATTGTTAAGCTTGTATAAGACAGGGCCTGCCTATAGGCCCTAACTTTTGCCTCTAAAAACAAAACGTATATTCAATGATCAATCTATCAGTCAATCAATCACTCCGACTTTTTGAACGTGCTTTTTTTTTTTTTTTTTTTTTTTTTTTTTTTTTTTTTAGAAAGCAATAGAGGGGGTGAAAGTCACATTACTGCCCCTAATCTGTCCTTTTCCTACCCACGCATACAAATGGGTTGAGAGGGGGAGAAGGCCGATTCCTGATGTTAGACCCGCTTTTGTCCGTAATTCTATTTCAGATCAATCTGATATACTTATGTATTGGCAAAAATTGACACATTTTCAAAATCAAAAATATACCTCTTAAAATAGTTTAACATTTAACCCCTGCTGTGCCAGTCAAAATTCTCAAGATTTGCAGTAGGGAGAACACTGGCATATACTATGACACTATGTAGTATATATATCAAGTTTATATACTTCTCTAAAACTTGTTAGAATTTCATTTCAACTTCGAAGAACCTATAGGCCACCCGAAAATACAACACACCCTTATGAAGCTTGATGCACGGATAAAGTTAATGGGTGGTTCACGGGAAAAAAAAAATTAGTGAAAATAACCATACGCAGTGGCGTCGCGTGCCATCTGGCAACAATGCGACTCCTCCATTTAAACTCCTTAAATATATCGAATTTTCCTCGTGCACTGTGCACCCCCTGAATTCGACCTTTTACATGAGTTTAAATGGGTAGAGTGCAGTGTTGCCAAATTGCACGCGACGCCACTGACCATACGGATACCTGATTTTGGCACCTGCTAGATGTTATGGTAAACTTGACCAGAAGTATGGTATATTTATCGATACTTTGAGTAAATTCGACATGCAATCAGGTAACATCACTAGTACCTAGTCAAAACATAGTATACTTCTGGTTAAAATTTTCAAGAAGAAAAAAATTTTTAAGAGCTTCTGTTCCAGTCTCAGCTGTTCAAATTTTTAATTCAATTCCTAAGGAGCTTAAACTTTTATTTAAAAATGAGGAGTTTGATAAGTTTTTGGACAGTTGAGACTATTTCTTATTAACAAAGCCCTTTACAGTGTGGAGGAGTTGTGGGCTAATACTTAAAACTTAATTTAAAATTTTTAAAAACCATCGTTATTATTATATATGTAGTTATCTGTTTTTTTTTCCTGACGTGTATTTTAAGCTAATGGCTCTTATGTACAAACTTAAATAAATAAATAAATAAATAAAAAAATAAATAAATAAATAAATAAATAAATAAAATTACCATAACATCTAGCAGGTGCCAAAATCAAGTATCCCTATGGTTATTTACGCCGTAGTTTTTTTCCGTGTTTGAAGTGTTACACATAAATTCGTCTACGCCGCTTTGCAGTTCTGCTCTTTTATCAATGTGGAAGATGAGCAAATAGAATCTTGAACGAATTCGACCTGTGTAGATAGAGCGTTCCGGGCCAGGGCCAGGAGTGAAGAAATTAGTCCTGCAGTGCAGAGTCGTGAGA
>VMOF01000369.1:38576869-38585087 GCA_011764245.1 Trialeurodes vaporariorum | reverse complement strand
ATGACTAAGCACTGGATGAGCAACTTCAAATCTGTCACATGACACCTTTTAAAACCATGAAATAGGCCGATTCCCTCTATCTCTTTTCGCCTCGTCCAAAAGATCGGAATCAGAGCCTGCTGCATGCTGAGCCAAAATCTAAGGATTCGCCAGACATTTTTTTATTCGCTGACTGTACTATCGTCAATTAAAGATCGGACAAAACTATTTGGGCTCGGACACTCGGAGCTTTTTGCGATAAGCGGAAAAACTCTCGGAAATTCGCACAGTGTTGCCAGCTTGTGCTAACGGTGAGCGATAGGGTGGGGAATCGAGGGGAATGGAATAAAAACCACAGGGCCTTCATCATAACGATATGAGCGAGCAGATAAGCGTGCCTCGTCGAGAGGGGCTATCCGTCTCCGATCTGCTCTCTTTTCCGACCAGTGCAGTTTCACCTTAAAGGTGGCCATCGTGTCCGAACCATCACTGTCCCACTGTCGTCAACCCCTCCTTCCCCTCCCCTACTCCTTCCTTACTGCTTCAACTCTCATTGTCAGCCCAAACTCATTTTTTTCTTCTTTTCATTCAATAGACTTTCAGTGACTCGTTACTCGTTTGTTGTAAAAATTGGTTTTCAGCGATGATGGCCCCCCTCCTCCACAACAAAAATATCATTGAGTCGGTGCCGACAATTTTTTGGACAAATCCTCCCTAAAGACTATAAAAAACTGTTTTGGTTGCGTTTTCCGTCGATGAGATTTTGGGTGGATCCAGGGGGCATGGGGGCATGTGCTTCCTCCCTTCTCCATTCTCAAAAAGCGTTGAAAATTGCCCTGTTCCATCGTAAAATGATCTTGAAATGCTTTTAGGACGCTAAAAATGGCCATGTCTAAAACGTGCCCCCCCCCCCCTCAAAAAATTATGTGCATCTTTCATTGGGCTGATGACTGTTGACACATTATGATCGTTCCCGGGAAACTTTTTTAATTAAAGACGTTCAAATATCATTCAAAATTTAATTTGGAGCAGCAATTGTGGCGGATCCAGAAGTTTTCCCTGGGGGGGGGAGGAGAGCACCCCTCTAGTTTTTGAAATTTGTAGTGTCTTTGAAAAAATATTTCAATTTTCTATCAAGTAAGGGCGACTTTTAAGGTTTCCGGGAAGACACGCTCACCGCCATCGCCACCCCTCCCCCCCTCTCGTTGGTTCCCTTCTAGTCCCCCCCCCCCCCCCGACATCACACGGAAAAAAATACTATCATAGCGACAAAATACTGGACTTTGATCATCGTTTTGGGACTCTTTAAAAAAACACCGGGTCAAGAAACCCGGATTACAGCAAAACTTACGGGTTTAAAGTTATATCTCAAGTAGAACACAAAAAACTGCGCTTGATCGGTGGATCGACTCGTTGCTCGTTGGCATGGTTAGTGTTCCGTTCTGTTTTGATGGAACACTCGAACCGCTTTGGGCTAACCGCAATAAAAGAGGGGAGTGTTCCTTTGTTCCGATTAAAAAATTCCCGGTGATCCGATTAAAAATTAGTCTCATCAGTAATACCAAATATAACTTTTTACTCATAAAGGGAATTAGCTTTTGATATCTTCTTTCATACTTCAAGTGCACTTGATCATCTGGACCGAAGGCAAATTAACAATGAATAGAATTTCTGCAAAGGGACAGCTATAAGTTGTCACGTTTTGAAGCAGGGAATGATTTCAGCGGAAAAAAAAAGTTTATCCATTTTTTCTTTTGCTTTGATCCTGGGTTTCAAAGCTCATTTGAATTTTATGTAAGTCAAGCGTTTACATTCAATATCAAAAACTCCTCTAAGACATGTTACCGAAGGACATTTAGGGTCATAAATGAAAAAACAAACGAAATTAACGGGCAGGTGGACTATGGAGTAGAAATTAGCATTGCCTTTCGTAAAACTTTGACTCAAATTTTTCAAGGAGAGTTTTTTTTTAAATTTTTTAAGGTTTGTAGTTTTATCAGAACAAAATTTTTTCCCGTCTAAAATTCATGACCCAGTTTATTTTTCCCTCCTTTGAATTTAATTGTAAATTGTTGACGGGAAAAGTCTCGTCATCTACCTTACTAAATCGTATTTGCCCCTCTAAAAAAGCATTTCTTTCTCCTACTTGCAAAAATATTCACCAGAACCCATTAATCAACTTTGGGGAGGGGGGGGGTTTTAAAGCAAGGTGGGAAAGGTAAATGGTAATCGCTTCCTCACTTTTGGGTTGATTTTCAAACCTCTTAGATATGGGTTGGGGGGGGGGAGTTTTTAAGGGGGCTGAATTAAATGGAACTAATCGTGTTTTGATGAATTACATTGTTTGTATTTGAATTAATCATAAGTTCAATGAAATCGGAACACCTGTTTAAGGCTGAAATCCACCTCGATTACTTTTGAAAAGTGATCGCGAAAGAAATCGATAAATCCAGTTTGTCAAAGATTATAGATCATAACATAATGCCGCCCGAGGCAAGATCCCCCCCCCCCCTTACAAGCTGCCTCTGAAAGTATAAATTTTATTATTAGTCTCAAATGATTTAAAATCATTTAAAAGAGGAAAGGTTTCGGCGCTTACGACGACAATCATTGCGAATACCGGGGGGAAAGGGGGGGAACCCCCCCCTCCGTTCAGCCAAAAAAGGGATAAGAGGGAGAAGGGAGGAAAGGAAAAAAGAGAGAAATGAAAAGGGATCACCGGGGCGAAATTCCCCCGATCGCCCCCCCCCCCCGTTTGCGAGGGCTAGATCCGCCAATGACGAAAATTGTTACTTTACAATAATTAATTGCAATCAATATACCACCCATTTTTTATTACCTTCTGAAGAAAAGAGAATCAGCATTATTCAAGATCATATAAGTCCAAAGAGGCCTGTGAAACCCCCCCCCCCATCCCTTCTTTGGGTTATAAAAAATTGAGAGTAAATCAAATTAAAAGAAAAGTCCCGAAAATGAGGCAGAGCTGCCGTTTTGCGTATAAATTTAAAGACATTTTTCAATTCACCGATGATTCCACGGGTTGAAAAAATTACACAGTCAGGCATGTATGACTGCACTGCACAAAAATACTTGGATCTGTAGGTAATATTTTTCAAACGGTGGAAACGCCGTAAAAATTAAAATATCCGCAAGTTTTTTAAAGTCATCGACGACCCCACCGGGAGGAAAGATTTTAGATCGATTTCGAACAGGGGCGTGCCGTGGTTTTCCCGAGAGGGGGGGGCAAAAATGCAAACTTGCCGCCCTCCAAAAACAAATTATAAATGTGATGACCTTTTTTTTTTTTTTTGCTTGTTACACAAATGATTTTGCCGCCCTTTGAAATTCATTTTTGGGTTTGATAACCCTTTTTTTTTTTTTTTTGGGTTGTTCGCCTGATTTTTCCGCCCCCCGAGAGTGCCGCCCGGGGGAAGGGGACCCACATGCCCCCCCCCCCCCCACGGCACGCCCCTGATTACGAATATATTTGGCTTACCATCTCATTCACTAAAATGAACTGGTAATCTTTTTTTTAACGGGGGGAATCATCGGTGAATTTAAAAATAAAAATTAAATTTTGCGCAAAACGGCAGCTCTGGTATGAGGCTGTATGAGGACTCAAAGAAAAAAAGAGACCCTGTAAGTAGAGAGTTAAGACCGTGAAATCATGGGCGCCGCCATTGGGTGCGATTTTGCACGTTTGTTTACATTCTGAGGCCGTTGTTGTGTTTTTCTCCACTGCAAAGATTACAGTTCCCCTAAGTTTGTAACGATGTAATCTTTCCATCCTTTTGTTGATCAACATGTATTAACGCTTTTAATGATTCTTTTGAGGTTTATAGACATTCTTGTGGTGCATCATGATTAAAATTAACAATTCATCGCAAAATTTAAATCTTTATCTGTAAAAAAACCGTTGGTAACAAAAAAAAAGTGCAAAAACGAATCCAATGGCGGCGGCCGTAGAGCCTAAAATTCATCGACCAATCAGAAGTTGACTACCCTCTTTTCTTAACTCTCTACATTTAGGGACTCAAAAAAAAATCAGCTGAAAAGTGCATTTAAACCCCCCCCCCTCTCGCCAGCGAGAAATTTCTTCTGCAGACAGCCAGACGCCTAAATCCAAGATTTTTACAATATGCTCCTATTCGAGAAGCTCTTCATTCATTTTTGGCTAATGGTGAAAGAAACAAGGTCCGGAGAAAACGTCAAAATGTCAAGTGTCGAACGAATAGGGCATGAGTGATAAAAGAGACAGGGCCAATAGGAAGGGGGAAGAAGGTAGCGGAGAGAGGACCCACCTACGAATCTCGATGAACTGATTGTGTGAGAGAATAAGATTTTAGTGAATGGACGCGGCTGCGGGCGGCGCGGCGGCGAGCGGCGGAGAATTGGCTCCACATGCGAGAAGGTTTGCAGTGCGTTGTTATCTCCCCCTGTAACTGTTCAGTTGTAGCCCACCTCAAATTTATTCGGCTTTTTCGCACATTTATTTTGGAATGGCAAAACCGCTCTAGATTCTGAGCAAATCGAGTCAGATAAGCGGGGGCGCTCATTTCGAGCCGCATATTTTTGTCCCAATCTTTATTACTGATAGTACTGGATTCGAAAATCGTCGTCAATGGAAAACACGTAGTTTTGAGATAAAGTTATTTGAAGTTTTTGAAAAGTCCTCGGAGACAACACAATAACACTGCAGCGCTTGGAATGACAGCTTGGGTCGTACCTCAGCTTCGCCACAAGCAAGTTCTGCCAACTTCTGTCCACCTCCGTACACAGAGCAACTGAGGTATGCGAACAAATTTCGAAGTTAGTAACTTTAGTGGTAACACTGACAACATGTCTAATGTCTGTGCCGCAAAAGAGGACCACAGCGACAGCTAGAGGTACTATGACTTTCAAAAGAAAGTATCCTTGTAGAAATTCTCATTCCTCCATTCCTAGACCAGTTTGAAATATATCTATGCAGTTTTCAGGTATTTCAGCGGAAACAGGTACTATGACTTTCAAAAGAAAGATCCTGGTAGAAGTTTTCATTACTCCATTCCTAGACCAGTTTTAAAAATATCTATGCATTTTCAGGTATTTCAGAGTCTAACAGCATTGCAACTTGAAAGTATGCCTTAAAAGTCTAAAACTCTTTGAAAAATAATGGACTGCATAGTTAAAGACCGTTTCGAAGAGAGGACTTTCTTTTGAAGATCTTAGTACAAGGAGTACCGCATAACTGTAATAAACTAAATACTCGCATCTGTAATCTTTTCTCAACCGTGGAGTCGTCGATGACTTTAAAAAACTTGCGGATATTTTAATTTAAACAACGAAGTTTCCACCGATTAAGAAAATATTACAGAACAGAGTATTTTCGTGCATTACAGTCATGCACTGAGCTGAACAGTATAATCTTTTCTCAACCGGTGGAATCATCGGTGAATAGAAAAATAGCATTGATTATACGCAAAACGGCAGCCCTGCTAGATAGATAGTGAGATAGTGCGTGGTCTCCAGTATGTATTGTCTCTGGGTTGCGCCCTAGTCTTACAATTCTCGACCGCAATGGAGTCACTCATAGACAGTCGTAAAGATCGGTTTATCGGTGAAGCAAATGATCGGCCCTCTGACTGATGAGATTGCAATTATGGCCGATCTCAAAATTTGAGACAAAACACAGAGGATGTGAGGGTTTCTTATATAGGACTCATACCCTGTATATAAAGGACCATGATGATGACGGTGGAAGGGGGGTAGGAATATAGGGAGAGATAGCCGTTACTAACCAAACGCGAGAGGTATCGCGTGGCATGTGTGCGTGTGATGGTAGTAGACTAGTAGTGGTGGTGGATGAATTATGAGTAAGCGAGCTCGAATTTTCATTCTGAATTTCGTATACGTTATGTCCCTTTTATATTCCCGAGTCTGTGATATTTGTTGTATCTGCGCGGATTTCACCGATATTTTTCCCTTCCTTTCGAATTTTGAGGTTTCCGTAATGAAGATTTATGTTTTTACGGGTTTGAGAAATTGGACCTTGCACGATGCGTTTATGCCGTTACTGAATGGTAAAAGGTAAACGACAAACGAGTTATGTTTTATGAAACAGAATAATGTTCTGAATAATATGAGAAAGCGAATAACGATTGAGAACCTTTGTGGATATAGAGGGATGACCGTTTGAGACGTAAATATGATGAGCGACTCTCGAGGTTTGTTCAGTCGGTGACTTTCCGATAAATTCTGATGAGCAGGTGAGAGATCACGTGATCACGTTAAGATGAATTTATGGCAGACCGAGGAACTACTATAAAAATCCAGAGTGAGATGTGAAAGAACAAGTCCACTTCTGGAGAAAAAAAAATGAAGGGGAAACGAAACATCTGAATTTACTGTTGTTTAAAATTGCGGTTTCTCATCTTGAGGATTGATTATGAAAAAATATTTTGAACGTCACATCGGACAATGGTCTAAGATCGGCCAAATATGTGATCAAAAATCAGAAAGTAATAAATTTCTCAACGACTTTATTATTTATTACAACTTATATACCGCTTCCAATAACAAAGAACACTTTTGGAGAGTAAAATAAACCTAGAAATGTAACTGTCAAGTTTTAAATTATAAGCTTTAAAGGTTGAAAACGATGATATTTATGATATTTGATGAATTTTTTCCTTTTTGGGAATTTTTGCCCTCAGGTGACCCTCCTCTTCTTCTTCCTTTTTCGTTTATTTCTTTCCCCTTCTTTTCCCCTCTTCTCCCTCTTCAGAATAGAGCAGAGGAAGCAATCGCCCCCCCCCCCCGGTATCCGACAATAAATTAAGGTATCTGATTGACCTATTCGCATACGTTTCATTTTAAAATGTATGATCTATTCGCTCCACCGCAGTCATATTGTATTTGTCTATTCCCATCTTTATGAGTACTTAATTATCAGGATCAGAAATCCGTTCAAAGCTAGAACAAATACAAAATGTTTTGATTATTATTGAGATACTATCGAATGACACATGAATAATCTAATGAATTGAATCATGAAATACGTTCATAAATCGTATGATATGCGCCTCTTGATAAAGCAATGCTTATATTAACTCGAATAGAACTCTATAGCGGGTTGATTGTCAAGAGTTAAATATAAATATCTACGTACGTTATTGAACCAGTGTTGCCAATGTTAAAGAAATAATAACCCGACTATTTATGACCACAGAATAATACAATCAGAACGGAAACTCTGTCGGATTTTGAAGCAAATTCATTTCGCGTCCGCCATGTTGGGATATAGGATGTTTACATCTGGATTCGCGCGCAAAAAAAAGAATGTAGGACGTGATCCGCGAAATTTTCATTCTGAAATGACATTAGAATAAAAGTGAGGCCGGAAACTTAAGATTTCTTTCCAGAATTCACAGAAATAAATGAGTTTCAACACAAATCACACACGTTCGCCATGTTGGGATATAGGACCACAGCGTTGCCTATTGGTGCCGTTAAATTCCAAACTTGCTTCCATTGGCTCTTATGGGAGTTTCCGTTCTGATTGTATTGTTCTGTGATATGACGACGTACCGGCAACAGTATACGTTGGCGTTAAGACTGCAAGTAAGCATCTCTGTATTATTCATTCACTAACCCCTTAGAAATATAGAATTATTGGGTGGAATTTGGTATACAGTACACATCCTCGATAATTCGAAGATGTTACGAACGCGTTATTATGCTGATGTTTCATGCCATTTTGCTTCTATATCAAACTACTATCCATTTCAATGATAAATTTTCGATGGAAATTACAATTTGTTGATAATTCTGAGGTGATAATATGGCTTTACAGCTATTTGTCCGCAAACTTCCGTATTTTTCCGCGGATGTCGCCAAAAGTCGTTTCGAGTCGTTTTTGGGCACCAGATTGCGTTGTACATTAACGACATCAGTTGACTTTTGGTGTCACCGGAAAAACTCGCGGGAATTTGCGATGAAATAGCTGTACTTTATAAAGCCATAATATCACCTCAGTATTATCAAAAAAATTTCATTTACATCGAAAATTTATCGTTTCAATCGATATTTTAATTTTCAAGCATAACGGCAAAAAAAAAAAAACATTGGCATCATACTAATGACATAACACACCACGGCTATAGCCTCTCTAAAATACTCTTTACATCTTCATTACAAACCAACCTCACCTGGATCCAGAGGCGTCGCGTGTATTCGTGCAATCTGGTAACGTTGAATGTTG
>VMOF01000369.1:38456869-38571869 GCA_011764245.1 Trialeurodes vaporariorum | reverse complement strand
AGCCTGAGCCGAGGTTAACCCTTTCAAATACCACGTTCGAGTTATTTGATTTCGTTCAGCTCGATCTCTCATCGACGGTAAAGTGCTCTAAATCGTTCACACTTGCAGAACGTTGCGCCGAGAGCCTTCAATTACCGAGGCAGCAAATGATTACCGAAGAGTACGAGCATTTAACTCAAAGAGTAAACAAGAGTTCGCGAAGGAAGGCCTGCGTGGTCACGTAGATAAGGATTCGAAACGCGGGATGGCCTAGGCTGGCCTATGTTGGCTGCAACGGGTGGAGCAAATGAATCGGGGTATAGGGAAAATAACACGGATTTTCGTTCCGGGGCGTTTATCTCGAAACCTAAGCAAACCAATCTAAACAATTTAGACGAGGCGATTCAGCAGATTTTCCGAACAATTTGATAGGTCCTAAGTGCCCTTTATTGCAATTCGAAAAGACTGTTCAGTTAAAGTACGCACAATAGTGTGATTACATGCTTCGTGTTTGCGAGCAGTGTTTGAGTAACTCACTATTGTGGTACTTTTTAACTGAAACAGTCTTTTCGAATTTGCATAAAGTGGACTTATGACCTATCAATTGTTCGGAAAAATCGCTGAATCGACTGTATAAATTGTTAGATACGATTTTGCTTAGGTTTCAGATACGCCCCGGAACGAAAATCCCGTGTTATTTTCCCTATACCCCGAGCATTTTTGCTCAACCGTTGCAGCCAATCAGAGGCAGCCCCAGGCCAGCCCGCGTTCGGACCTTATCTACGTTGACCACGCAGGCCTTCCATTCAATTGCGACTCTTGTTTACTCTTTGATTTAACTACCCCCTGAATTTGAGCGCGTTATAACTTTGATTTCTTCCGGTAACCCTCACATTTGTTCTTTTGCACAGAATACAACGTTGTAAGATTGCAACTTTCGTCACTGGTATCCCACCTAGAATAGAAAAGAATTATTCATTTAAATAAATTGATTCGATAAATATATTCCTACGCCACGGTGTTTTTTTTTTTTTTTTGCCTACACCATCGTCCATCGATTTAAGGTGACTACTCCGACATTATGCATTCAATTGATATTATCTGGTATAGAAAATATGATCTCATAACAAGAGTGAAATAGGAGAAGATTTCACCACACTGAGAAAAACTTCCTGTTATAATAACTGCGGGAATTATGTTTAGGGAAGTATTAAACAGAATTATTGTTAAATTAACCAAAATTCGGTAAGTTTAATCTGCTTTGCGGTTATTTTAACAAGGATTCTGGGTACTTAAACAAGAATTGTGTTAACTCTTTCCTGAACGGATCTCCGGTTGAAAATAACAGGCAATTTTTTCTCAGTTTGTATTCGAGCTCTGTAGGATCTTGAGTTTTCAAAGTCCCAATAGTTCTATAGGGAAACTAAATTGGCGTTGTTAGTGAATAAATTCAGCTGAACATATATCCATGCGGAAAAAGTGGGACGAAATTTTAGCCATGGAACAACCGCAACTCTTCAAAAGTGTCTTCTATCATATTTTCAAAACACTAAAAATAATAATTTGTCGAAATATGGGTGAGAGATATAGAGGGTCAGAAAGTGGGTGGGTGCCTCGGTGCGTGTACTGCGTAGCTCTCCTTCAAAGAAAAAAATAAAGCTAACAACTTTTTTTTTTTTTTTTATTGAGTAAAGTTTTTGATCTAAGAACTGTCCAGCTCTGAAATTTCAAAAGGTTTTCCTTATCTTCAACTGTTTTCTTACATATATGGTCTGAAGAGCACGCTGTAAAACAGGCGGATGTAAAAAACATATATGGTTTCAAAAATGACAAAGAAAACTTTTTTTGCTGCATGGAAACTGCCTAAAGCTTCAAACATTTCGGAAGAATATGTGAATACCACTCGTACACTGACTTTAAATCTTCCCGTATTTTCGATCCTCATACTGCAGAAATATTTTATTTATTCTTTATTCTTGAAATCATAAGATGAGGAGAAATTTGGCGTAGCTATCCTGTCCTCCCCTTCCCTCCCCCCTCGTTTCTAAACTAAAATTATTTTTCTCTGATCCTCACGTTTTTTGTATCCAGCTACAGCTTTTCAACTGAAAAACTTGCTCAACTCTCAAAAAGCGACTGAAGCTAGCATTTTTCTTTATTCTTTTACAAGTTCGGACGATTGAGTGCTGAAAAATTACGTCAGCTAGGAACTCTTATGCTGAAGATGACAGCAGTAATTATGAGTGCAGTGTTGCCATTTTCAAAAAAGCTTCATCATAAAATTTCCCATGTAAACTCAGAAAACAAGATTGATCGAAATTACGCACAGGTGATTTTGGCGTCTGCTAGAAAGGATAGTAAATTTCACCATAGTATAGTAAATGCATATGTAACTTATGGTAAATCAGATAAACCTGCGTCCGCTGACGTAGATTTTATTATCATCTGGTGAAATTTACCATACTTTCTGACAGACGCCAAATCAGCTTTATGCTCTGGTAAACTATACCAGTCTTTTTTCTGTGAATCTATGTATGAGGGTCGTCCGGGAATGAAGGATGGTTTTTCTGTAATTTTGCGAACTGTAGCGGATTCAGCAAACCGGTAACAATCATGTGCGTCATAAACTTTCACAAACACAGTAAAACGTACCTAGTATCTAGGTACATTAATAAAAGGGAAATTTCCGTTCTACCAAATTTGGCATATAAAAAAACACCTTTTCCGTATAGTTGAATGTGTAGTGTCAGTGTCTATCTTTTCACCAAATTGGCAGCACTGTAAACTTCACCCTTAAATGTCACCCATATTGTGTAACAATTGGATGGTTAGTATACTCATCGTAGAGGTGGTGGCTAATTGTTGCAACTTATGGTACGGCGTTTATGGGGGGTGGTTCCTATCTAAAATTGTGAAATTCTGCAGATTGAAAAGACGGAAGCCTTAAAATCCACTAACTTATCATATTGTGTTTAGCAAACTTCCAAGATGGCGGACAAATGAGCGGTTCACAGTGTGATAGTCTAATCTAATTGCAGCTTTTTTATGACGAATCACGTTCATAAGCGTAGCCAGGGTGTCAAAAGTGGGCGAGCTTTTGAAAAGTGGTGTTATTATTTATTTATTTATTGCTTCTTGTATTTAAAATTCAACCAAGTATTGATTGTAATTTAGCCACTTACGTTGAATTTCCTCTGTTGCTTCCTGCAGTTTCTGGTTGAGCATAACACATTTTTTAGTTAGTAGCGACCGTATCAGGCCGCACCTATTTTCACTCAAAAAAAATTAGGGGGTTTTGGGGTTTGAAAAAAATTGGGGGGGGGGGGCTTCAGCCTCCTATTCCCCATGTACGTACGTTCCGTCCATGATCGCGTTGCTGAGAAGAGAAAGTTGCGATTAGATGGGACTTCGCCATTGTGACAATGTGACCCACTCATTCGACTGCCATTTTTGAATTTGGTTAAAAAATTGAATTTTTTTTTAATTAGTGAGTCAATTTCAGAACAGTCTGCTCGTAACGGTATATGTTTGAGTGATTTTACACCAGAGCACCTACTCTCTCCGTACTTGTAGCAAAAGTTTGCAAAACACACCTATTAAAATAAATTTCCGAACCAACCTCGTATAGAATTAACTCGGTTGTAAGGAAGCTTTGGCAACTCAGCAGGGTATGAGGGGTGTGTATACGAAAATCAGCTTGATTAAAAGTTAGCGGAGATTCGCTCGTGAGGCCTGTCTCGGAATAATTTCTTATATAAAATAATAAACATCAGGATAAAAAAAAAGGAAAAGGAATTGAAATTTATCCTCATCCGGCACTTTTTTTCACCCATCTCTTTTCATCCTTCATTAATTTGTGAGTTTACATTCACTTATCGTTAGCTCTTCTTTTCTTACTTTTCCCAGTTTTACCCTCCACTTAATATCAATCGTACTCCTATATCTCTAGCAGTGGCGTCGCGTGCCATCTGGCAACAATGCAACTGCTCCATTTAAACTCATTAAATATATCGAATTTTCCTTGTGCACTGTGCACCCCTGAATTCGATCTTTTACATGAGTTTAAATGGATAGATTACATTGTTGCCAAATTGCACGCGACGCCACTGTCTCTAGATCATCTCTCGCATACCTCTACTCATAGCAGTCGCCAGGAATTCTTCTTTGTTCGTTGGCAGTGGCGTAGCGTGCAATTTGGCAACGTTGAATTATCCATTCAAACCCATGTAAAAAATCGAATGCAAAGGTGTTCGCCGAACACCCAGTACTTCGATCTATTTCATGGGTTTAATGGACGAACTGCAACGATGCCAAATTGCACGCTTCACCGCTGTTCGTTGAACGAGGCATCATCATCGTCAAGGCTGTCAGCATCCTCAAAAATCGATTGTTTTATTGTTTTGAAATGGAAAAAATACGTGATTGCCGAATTGTATAAGCCACCGCCGGTGCGTCATGGAGCGCATTAAATTTAATAATCGATGCAGGGGCGCGCGGAGCACGCATTCTGACAAACTGACAACGTCGCATTTGGTCCGTTTACACACGTTAAAAATATCAAAGTATTTGGCCCCATAGTAAATTTTACATGGATTTAAACGGATAAAACTCAGCGTTCATGCAAGTTTTACCGGAGGTAGGGATCAAAGTTAAAAAGAACCCATTCTTACTCTCATACTTATCATAAGAGGCGGTAGACATCACACCAGGCAAAGTCTAAAAACACCCAGTACTAAAGGTGGCGTTCGGGACATATACATTATACAATGCGCTGCGAACATCTCCAAGTGTCAATTATGAGATGACAATTTAACAGCGTAAAATGTGAAGGATCCGGCTTTCCACTGAAAATTCTGAATAATTAGTTTCCGCCTCAGCTCACCTGAAGCAGTGCGCACCTCTTCACAAGACCCTCACGAAAACGGTGTCAAAAATATGAGGAAGAAGATTGAATATTTAATTTTTTCCCACCAAGACGAGGCATCTGAGGGTCCTCGACCCGCCCGGTGAGCCTATAAATACCACACCTTAGTCAAGGGCGGATCCAGCAATCAGGCAACTGTGGCCGATTATTCCCATTTGAGTATATGAGAATAATCGATTAGTAAAAGAGGCCATGGCTCCCTTAAGAATCGATTGTTTTTCATACTGTTAAATGGGAAGAATGCTGGTTGCCAACTTGCTGGATTCGCCCATGACCTTTGCTTCGTAGCGTGTCATGCCTCAAAATACAACGAGCTTGGGGGAATGTTCTTCGACATGTATTTATACCACAAGCAATCGATTTCCGCGCTTTTCTTCAATTTTAGCCCAGGCAAAAGTATCGATTATTTATAGGTTAATTCCCTCTGAAGTACCAACAAATTTTTTCATTGCTTGATAGGGGGAGAGATGCAGTGATGTCAAATTTCGTTTTCAGTCCAACTAGTTATTTAAAAAGGATTGGTCATAAATCAGTTCATTTCATCAACAACCAATTTTGTTTTTTATTATTTTTGTTTTGTGTTTTTTTAATTTCTTACGCAGCTCACGGCCGGTTATCATCAGAAAACATTAAGCAGACGCACGTGAGCAACGAACATAAAAGTAAAACATGAAGGCGGTGCGCAAAGCCGCACAATGATCAAAACATGACTTTTTCCGGACATGAATTTTTTACTTTTTGTTTTTGTTTTTTGTTTTTTTTTTTGCATCAAAATCGTTTGGGCGTGGATATTTCCTTGCAAAGATGAAATACTATATGAAATATAACTCAAACCAAACTGTTAAATATTACGAGTAATTGAACTCGTTTTTCTGGTATGCAGCTATTTATTGTTCGCATGATTTTGATTTCTATGCATAGTTTTTTGTGTTTTGTTGTTTGTTCGTTATGATCGACTGGTGAGCATAGCTTATACGGTCTCCAAATAATATTTTAGAATGGATGGGAAATACAAGGCTTTTTCCAATGACATCGAGACCTGTATAGATCTATTGTGACTAGTTTTACTCATTCTAACCTCTGCTGTGCTTAGGCCTACTATTGGAGAGATATTTCTAAGTTTTAGCCACAAAGCAAATGCAGCTGGTGTACTATACAAAGGACATACACCCAATTAATCTATATACCCACCCCCTTACCATATTCGGCTCTGAAAACCCCCATATAGTGTCAGAAAGGGTCTATATATGAACAGCTAATAACTGCAGTGCTGACAAAGAGTCTAAGAAAAAAAAAAACAAAAACAAAAAAAACAAACAAAAAAACAAAAACAAAAAAAACTTGCCTCCCCTCCTAGGTTTGAACCGGGGACTCTGGGTAGGCAGCAAGCTGCCCAGACCACTATACACTCAACGAGTTATAGAAAAAGAGGGGATTGGTGGGACGTGATTTTGAGGCAGCACGGAGGCAGCCATTATGGAAATCTTTTACGAGCATTCTACACACAGGCTCGGTTTGTTTGCATCATATTTTTAACTTTTAAATTTTTTAAAAAAAAGTGTGCCGAATCAATGAGCTATAATTTAGAGTGGCAGCGGGCTGGTCCACCTTATGCCACACAGGGTAGAAGGAATCCGGGAAAAAGCGGAATTTGGACGGCAGATTCCAAGTTTGAGGTTAAATTTGTAGGTCGTTCGGAATTTGGCGGGAATTGGACGGCAGATTCAAGGTTTGAGGTTAAATTTTGAAGGCCGTTTCCGGCGATGCCCGAGTTGTTACGAAACGACCGGAAAAACCTACAAAACTTAACCTCAAAATCGATTTTTACGGCAAGATGGCGGGCGCCTAGGTGACAACAATAAGCTATAACTTTAGAGTGGCACATCAAGGAACGTTCCGCTGGTTCATTGTTGTCACCTAGGGCGCTATCTTGCCGTAAACATCGATTTTGAGGTTAAATTTTGTAGGTAGTTTCCGGTCGTTCCGTAAACAAACTCGGGCATCGCCGGAAACGACTTGGAAACGACCTACAAAACTTAACCTCAAACCTTGGAATCTGCCGTCCAAATTCCGCTTTTTCCCGGGATTCCTTCTACCCTGTGAGGCACAAGGTGGACCAATCCGCTGCCACTCTAAAGTTATAGCTCATTGGGTGACAACAATGAACCAGCGGAACGTTCCTTGATGTGCCACTCTAAAGTTATAGCTCATTGTGCCGAATCCATTTAAAATTGGTTTGAAAACTGCAATAACCGCTCTATGCAATAAGTTAAAAAAAATTATTACTAGACATACCAACAATGGCACGTTTTTCCAACACCTTAGTGTTGGATCCTGGCAACTTGTTTTATTTTAGGTTAAAAAAATGAGGCAAGCAAACCAGAATCAGATCGCTCCTGCTGCCTCACTTTGATCTTCGTCCATGACTTTGCACAGAAAAAAATGGACGTGCTCCAGACACAAACTTTCCGTGTTCCAGACACGAATGTACACACCAGTACGGGAACGAGTTCTGAGCGCAATCTATTTAGGTTGAGTTTGCGTCTGAAACGCATCCCGTCGTGTCCAGAACCTGAAATGTGTGTGCTCTGAGCACGTTACGTACTGGTGTGTATATAGATCGTGTCTGGAGCACATCCTTTCTTTTCTGCGTGGGATAGGACTTTATAACATGAATGACACCCTTAATCGCTATAGCTCGTTGGAAAGGGTCCATATGAACATCTGTAATCACCGTAATGTTGACAAGAATCTGTGAAAAAATCTTGCCTGAATCTCCTTGGTTCGAACCCGTGACCTCTGGGTTGGCAGCAAGCTGCTTAGACCACTACACCACAAAATACCGGCCATGAAATTGATGCCCGAGAAATTCCGCAATTTTGAACCACTGGATGCCGTGGTGTGTCGTTCGCTTTTAAAGGCAATCAAGGAAATGCAAGGAGGGGAGTGAAAGGTGAAGCGTTGTTTCAAGTGAGAAGAAGCATCCACCGACCAACAAGCACTTGACGGAAGGATCTTGAAATAAAGGGTCGTCACTTGCGTAAAAAATTCAACCCGAGCTCAAGGAGGAAAAAAGCAGCCGAAAACAACTCGAACTCAAGCCGAGAAAGTGAGTGGGTGTGATGTGCACGGAGAATTACCTACCCCGACATTTTGCAGGCGCAACGTCGCCAGATGTGAAGAGAAACTTGAAGATAAAGTGCGTTTCATTGAACTTTATATTACGAAGGTATTTTACACCCTCTGATTACTGAAGGTGGGGGGGGGGGTGAATTTTCACCCCAATTTAAGGATGCTGGTGGCTTTTTTTTTTTTTTTCAAATATTTTTCAAATTTGTTGGAATCATCTTGTCCAGTGTTCTCTGAGGAACTAAGTATACCTATGCCTGTTTTTATTTTTATTTTTCAAATTGATGGATTTTTAAATATTTAGCCGACAAAGAAATTTCCAAAGGTACTTAAATCAAATATTCCAGAAAAACTGTCACACGCATTTCTTTTATTTCTTTGAACTTTGAAATTATACATTACTATAGCCGTTTCAGGCACCCTACGGGCGCCTTTCACGGCCAGCATTATAGGGGTACGGGCAAGTTAATAGTTGGTTTAAGAAATTTTGTGTTTTAGTTGAAGAATCAGAATCGTTGTTAAAAGAATGATTGAAGAAGTAAGTTAAAAATTACTGACAAAAGATGACAGGTCAAAAGTATCGGAACGCTCAGATTTTAAGCGATGAGCGTAAGGACCGAGGGAGTTGCGACAGTCTTGAGACAGGCGACGAAAATGGAAAATTTTGAGGATCAAATGCTCAAGGAGGCTCGCAAGGAAACAAGCTTCCCCTCCACTCCAAAAAATTCGGGAAAATTTGATTACAAATTTCCGATTTTTTGTGGAATGCTTCTAAAATATACACCCTCATCTATGTATACATGAATACTTGGAGTGATTAAATGAAATGTCTGCTTTTTCTGTTGGAAAAAATTGCCCAGGGTGAAAATTCATCCCCCCCTTAGAAACACAAGGGTCAAGGAATATGCTCGTGTATAAACTGTGGAGACAGCTAGCTAGGTTGTGTTTAACTTTGAGAAATTGAGAAAAAGGAAGCAAGTTGCAATATACAAATATGTTTAATGGGTACACCTTAGAACCTGACTTCGATTACGATTTTATTGACACTTGACTGGAACTTGAAAAGTTCTTCTATAGATTCAATTCGCTTTTTAATTAAATACACACGCCTCCAACCAATACGACTTAAGAATCCTCGAGGATAAGTTTCCAAAGATTTTCATGTAAAGAATAAGCAGTAATTAGAATTTCAGATACCTTTTGAAAAAAAAAACGAATTTCCAATGAAAAAAATTCTCAGGGAGATATTTCCAAGGAAGCTTGTTTGCTTACTTGAACAAAACTTAAAGAGTCCTTAAGAATTGCCGATGTAAAGTGAGATCTCTGAGTGGGACTTTTGCAAAATTTTGCAAAAAACGATTTAAAGGTCGATTCAGGTCCATAAAACCTGAAAAAATTGACAATGGTAGCAATAAAATTTCACGAAATTCACTCCGAAACTCATTAAATGCATTTAAAAGCGTGAGCGTGATGGCGGCGTGTATGACACTAATAATGGGATATTTCCAATGGGATAGTCACAAAGGTAGTGATTAACAGCCAATGACTGATGCCGTGACTCCTGGTGAAACCATTATCAAAGGAAAGCCGTCTGTTATTCGTCACTTCTTGATGAAGTGACAGTATTATTAGACGGGAATCTCAGTATCAGTGTCATACGTCGCCATCACCATAATCGGGAATCGGAGACCATTGTCAAAGGAAAGTCGTCTGTCATTCGTATCATGTTATTACAAGACCCTTTTGAACCAGTAGAAAAGTGCTTTCTATATTCTCTTGTCTGAGTTCAGTTTGAGAGACGGCAATGGGTCTGTTGCAAACTTTTGCTACAACGATAAAGAGTATTTCATCGTATGTAAAATTGCCCGAAAAGACCAATGGTGGCATCAGAAAGTCATAAAATGCGATAATAAACTCACAAGAGACGCATAATGAAATCCAAGATGGCGGTAAAATATCGAGCAATCTGTATTCATGCACCTTTATTATCCAAGGATTGCCAACGTTGACAACCGTCACAGCTTCATAGGTTATAAGTGTTTATTTACGTTGTGATTGGGTGAGATCGATATTGTGAGGTTGGCTATCCTTGGATGTTTGTGATGCATGCATACAGGTTGCTCGATATTTTACCGCCATCTTGGATTTCATTAAACGTCTCTTGTTAGTTTATTACTGCATTTTATGACTTTCTGATGCCACCATTGGACTTTTCAGGCGATTTTACATTGGATTAAACACTCCTAATCGCTGTAGCAAAAGTTTGCAACAGACCCATTGGCTTCCTGCAACAAACCACTTTTTTAATTGAGAAGAGACCTCTAACTAAATTACATTATTGGTATTTCTCCAGGTCTGGTTTTTCTGAGATCAATTTCATAAATTTATTTTATTTTTTGTTTTTAATTTAAGCGCTAGTTTCATTATGGTGAATAAGAGGGTCTGGATCCGTCATTTGTTCGAATCGATTTCCATTTTTATACTCGAACGGAAATTCAATGCAAATTGGGTATACATTCTCGAACCTATACTCTGTGGCTCGGCTGAGTCCCAAAGCCAAAGGTGTGTTTCATGTTTCTGAAACGCTGACATTTATGCAGAGCATGTTTCTTGTCACTTATTTCCTCAATGAGCTTGTTGCACACTTTTTTTTTAATTCAAAATATGAAAGTACTATGTGAGCTGAGTACTCAGTAATTTTTTCAGAATTTTTTGACGCCGGGAACACAAAGAAAAATTCATTTGAAAAGTCGAAAATTTGATAAGATTTGAAACGGCTCCAAATGGCGGGAAACCGCCGACTACGTCACAGCTAGGTCACAGGTAAGTACGGTCGATTTGTTTACATTTCTGCCCATAAGCTACCATGCCGAAAACGTGAAATTTGGACGCTTATGTCTTCTAAAAAGTCGTCATCTTTGGTCATCTGCCGTACTATATCGATTGTTTTGGACAAATAAAGATCCTGACAAGCCACGAAACGCGTCAGAGTTTATTTTTTTATGCATCAAATGAAAATACGAGGTCGCAAAATTCGTCGGTGCCGCTAGTGAAACCAAGGTTAGGGGACTCTGACAACAAGTTAAATTCAGTCCATTGCATCTCTTTTCGTCCATTAAAGTGAAGCGAATCCGTTTATTTTGTCTTTCCTTTGCCTCTTTGACCTTTAATGAGTAATTCTTCAATAACTTTGAACGTTTTCGGACAGTAAGAGTCAAGGGAAACATAGTGGCTTTCCCCATAACCTATATTGCCTGTAAGCTTATACAAACTATACAAGATCATTTCATTTGGGTGAAAGCATCTTGTAGTCATGTAAAGTCAGAGTATCTCCTTGCTAAGTATGAAACTGAATTGGACAGGTAAATTTTAATAATGTATGGCACCTGACTCATCCAAGTCAATTGAATATACTTAGCGGTGGAATTTCATCGGTCAACTGTAATGTTTGTAGCACTTTAACCTATATTCTTTTCATTGGCATTTCAAGAGGAATCTGCCCTTCCTATACTTAAACTTAAGTGTGGTAAGCAATTAACTTATAGTAAATAATAAGTTGGCATTTTCTCATTAAGCGTTTCATGTGAAGCTTGCATCGATTTAAACGCTAGCCAACGGATAACGCTGATCCACTCACAAATTGACAATCTTCCTAAAATAAGGCAGCATATTCTCATTATATTTCATCAGTATTCATCAAGTGTTTACTAACTTTGATTTGCAATGACTTGATGCAGTCAAAGCTCAATACTCAGTTAATCCATTTTGACAAAGAAGAGAAATATTGAACATTGGAACCGCTCCGTCACATGTTAATGGGCTCTTTATAGGTATCAATTTCCCAGAAATTGTCAAGACATGTTTAGTGCCACATAAAGTACAGCTAAATCTGATGCATACTGCAGTGGGATGTAAGTATTTCAATATTTACCAATCTCCTTGCAAGAGAATGACACAATAACCACTAAACAATCATTCACTCACCCGCAGAATCATTTTAAAAACTCCAAATTTACACTAGTCAAATTTATGGATTTTTGACACATCCATCCTGAAACATTTTTTCAATCATATCCACTTGAAAGTCATGCTCACTAAGCAAAACTTGGCTTTGAATATAAGCACAGATTACAAATATAATTTTCTAAATCAGGTTTTGTGAATCAATTTAAGTTTTAAAATGATTCTGCGGGTAAGTGAATGACTGTTTAGTGGTTATTGTGTCATTCTCTTGCAAGGAGATTGGTAAATATTGAAATATTTACATCCCACTGCAGTATGCATCAGATTTAGCTGTACTTTATGTGGCACTAAACATGTCTTGACAATTTCTGGGAAATTGATACCTATAAAGAGCCCATTAACATGTGACGGAGCGGTTCCAATGTTCAATATTTCTCTTCTTTGTCAAAATGGATAAACTGAGTATTGAGCTTTGACTGCATCAAGTCATTGCAAATCAAAGTTAGTAAACACTTGATGAATACTGATGAAATATAATGAGAATATGCTGCCTTATTTTAGGAAGATTGTCAATTTGTGAGTGGATCAGCGTTATCCGTTGGCTAGCGTTTAAGTCGATACAGCTTCACATGAAACGCTTAATGAGAAAATGCCAACTTATTATTTACTATAAGTTAATTGCTTACCACACTTAAGTTTAAGTATAGGAAGGGCAGATTCCTCTTGAAATGCCAATGAAAAGAATATAGGTTAAAGTGCTACAAACATTACAGTTGACCGATGAAATTCCACCGCTAAGTATATTCAATTGACTTGGATGAGTCAGGTGCCATACATTATTAAAATTTACCTGTCCAATTCAGTTTCATACTTAGCAAGGAGATACTCTGACTTTACATGACTACAAGATGCTTTCACCCAAATGAAATGATCTTGTATAGTTTGTATAAGCTTACAGGCAATATAGGTTATGGGGAAAGCCACTATGTTTCCCTTGACTCTTACTGTCCGAAAACGTTCAAAGTTATTGAAGAATTACTCATTAAAGGTCAAAGAGGCAAAGGAAAGACAAAATAAACGGATTCGCTTCACTTTAATGGACGAAAAGAGATGCAATGGACTGAATTTAACTTGTTGTCAGAGTCCCCTAACCTTGGTTTCACTAGCGGCACCGACGAATTTTGCGACCTCGTATTTTCATTTGATGCTTAAAAAAATGAACTCTGACGCGTTTCGTGGCTTGTCAGGATCTTTCTTTGTCCAAAAAAATCGATATAGTACGGCAGATGACCAAAGATGACGACTTTTTAGAAGAAATAAGCGTCCAAATTTCACGTTTTCGGCATGGTAGCTTATGGGCAGAAATGTAAACAAATCGACCGTACTTACCTGTGACCTAGCTGTGACGTAGTCGGCGGCCGACCAATGAAAATCGTTTCTCGGACCCCTCAACTTTGAGCTTTAATTTCGGTACTTTCTGTTCGTTTTTGAGCGGAAAAAATGGTACCATCGTTCTTCTCGTGAAATTTTCAGTCGATTTCATATAATTTAATAAAAAAAAAAATTTCTTGCAACAAGCTCATTCCCTCTCTCCCCCTCCCTCACCCCTTCCTTTCATTCTCTTCCTTCCTTTTTCACCCTTTGACAAGAGTTCTTTGATCAGAGATTCGTTTTGATTGGGCCCTCGGTCGAAGATTGAGGCGGCCCAGATCGTGCTGTTATGGTTTCTTTCCTGTCTCCTCCTCGCACTTGACGCATTGTAGAAATAGAAAACCCCGTAGAGTCACCGACTAAACCACCACACCTTGGTCTGAGATGGATAAAAAGTGGCCAAAAATCAGTCGAAAAAAAAAATCATCATAAATCATTGTTTTTCGACCAATTAAGCTGAATTTGAAACTCTCAAGGGACAACTCTAGGTTCAAATTACTTGCTGAAAGTTTTTTCAACTTCAAACAAGCAGACTCTAATACGCGCTTGAAAATCAGTAAAAAAGGGTAACACTTTTGACGAAATGTCGATCCGCCGGACGAATAGAGGAATGGAGCTGTTGCAAATTTTTGCTACAGGCTTATTAATAGTTGTTAATGGGGTAATACCCTGTAAAAATAACGATTAGCGCACTAAAAAATCACGAAATCCACTTCTAAACTCACAAAATGCTTTTAAATGCGAGACCTTAATGGCGGCCGAGGCCGCGGTTTTCTTATGGCAATTTTATGCTTCTTCTTCTTCTTGTGTGGTGTTGCGAGAACACCTCGTGTAGATGGCGCTGGTTGAAGATAGGGAACCCCAATGAAAACCACGGCCCGGCCGCCATTACGGTCTCGCGTTTAAAAGCATTTTGTGAGTTTAGGAGTGGATTTCGTGATTTTTTAGTGCGCTAATCGTTATTTTAACTGGGTATTACCCTGTAATCAACTATTAATAAGACTGTAGCAAAAGTTTGCAACAGCTCCATTCAATTGCGGCTACAAAAGCACTGTCACTGACAGTGGTGCCAAATCAATCTGAAACAACGACTTAAGACGGAGAAATCATCGTATGGATTTCAATGCTCAAAAATATCGAATACATTTTATAACAGCACAAATAAAAACCAGACCGAAACCAATATGCACTCCCATGAGGGTCGTGCATAAAATTAAACTTGGAAGTTAATAAATGATAGAATGAGAAATTTAGTTTCTGTGAAGTTTTGCCAGTTTTTGACGATCACGGAATGTGCGTCACACAGAGAGTAGAGGTCGTTTCAGGATTTTTGGCCTACCTAGACCAATATTATCGGTATGGGCTTGCCTACACGTCTGAAACGACCTCTACATGATCAAGCAGGTTTGATCAAACACGCAGTCGATGAGCCGAAAACCACCACGAATGACAGGTGAGCAAGCCAACCTTTGCATGTTCATTTGATGTTTTGTGCGTCAACCAAACGTGCAGTTAAACTATCCCGTCAAATATTGACCAATCTTAGTCAATAAAACCAGTTTTTGAGGTGTTTTGGTAACGTTTGTGTTAGAATTTTGGAAGTATCAAGTTGACAATCCTTCAGTTTAATCAAACTCATTCAAGCGTGTACAAAGGATTTTAGTCGTACCCTTCGCTTCGTTAATCTCTGTAAGTTTGCCTTCATCCCGTGAAGTATGCAAAATCTCCAAAAGTAACATAGCCATACTTGAAAATCCTGACAGCAGAACTTTTAGTGATAAAATAATGCTTCAAAATGAACCGAAGGAAAGTGCTATCCTGATGCTTAAGCGCTCTCTGTAAGTTCGCCTTCAATTCGTGAAGTATGCAAAATCGCTACAAACGAGTAGGAATAGGTTACCTAGCCGGACAAGAGATATATCTGACGGTAGAATATTTAGTGAGAGAACGGTGCATCAAAATAAACCGAAAGTATTATTCTTGTTGTTCTATTCTGCGTCAAAACTTTCTACGAAATTACCCTGAACGATATCAATTCAAAAATTTAGAAAAAAGCGGCGACTGTTTTAAATTTTAATGCCGTTAAAATGTTTATTCGCTTTAATAAATTCTTAACAAGAGAATGGACTGAAAAAAAGAGAGTTTAATTTAAGCACGGTTCTGAATCGGTCTGACAACACCTGAACTAGCTTACTCCGAGCATCTCCGCCTCTGAAAATTTTCAATTTAGTCTTATTGACAGTTAAACTTTCACGTGACTGCCTTCCACTCTAATCACCTTTGAAGCCTTGAATTTATAGTTGAAACTTTGAATCGCGAATGACTTTATTGAAATGGTTCGCGGAATGAATTGATTAATTCTGACTGTTTCTAATTGATGAACACGCGTGTCTCCACACAATCAAGTGCCAATACCACGAATCTTTAGTATTATTCCTGTATATACGTTCCAACGCATACAGTAATTACAGCAGTATTACAGTAATAAATTGTAAAATGCATAAAGCAGTGGCACTGCGAACGGCGCTGCACCGCAGGCAGGATTCTCTATCATTTCCCTCATTTGTCCTATATTAATGTGATGGATGAATGGGATTTTATCCCTAAAATCCTAAAATCTATCTTTGTATAAGGGCCTGTATTAGTGTATTGTATTAGTATAAAAGCTCCATGAACTCTGTTCCAATTTCCTCGTCACAGTGATATCCGTGAATTTACATGGAAATTAATGAGATTCGCAAGAAAATCAGTGCGATTTACAAGTCCATGTGGAAAATTAGAACAGAGTTAATGGAACCTTATTAGTAGGGCGAATTTTTTAATATGTTCCTCGACGTTTCTTCGAAACTTCCTCGCATTGAAAATTGCACGGTAAAGAGACTGACACATGAACGAAACAAGCCAAATTTTCTTACCCGGATAGTTGTGTTACAATTGGCGTACACTGAAAAAAATAATTATTTCGCCTGACTAATTATAATTAGTAAAATTTGCGCAATCACATTTAAGGGTCGTACCTACGTATACCTAATAAATTGAGTACTGAAACCAATAAAGTTAATTGGAACCAACTTAAATTACTTTAGGAACACTAATTTTACTGGCGGTATTTCCTATTATAATTGAAACTGCAGTTATCAATTAAATTATGGCTAATGCGAAAACGTCCGTTGTCCAACATATTTTCTATTGAAAATGCTGTTATAAAAAAAAGTAAAAAAATAGCGAATTAAAAAATAAAAACTTAAATAAAAACTGCCCAGACAAAGGGAATGAGAGCAAAAAGCCGCGGAACAATTGTCTGATCAGGGATCAAATAATGTAACGTCCAGACCGTAACTTGCAAAGAGAGGCTCTCTGACGCAATTTAACTTGTGCACACTGCCGGAACCATACATTTTTCGATCTCATACGTAGAGGTAGCGTCTTCTTAAGTATAATGGACGCTTACAAAGTAAAATATAAAAAAAAAAAGGGCTACGGAAGTTTTTGCATGAGCTGATTCAATTCGGTTCGAGTACCTAATTTAAAGGGAAAGTATATATACATCAACCGCAGTGGCGGATCCAGAAAATTTTTCTGGAAGGGGAAGGGGGGAACGCCCAATAATTTTTAAATGTCTAGCGTTGCAGTAAGAAATTATAGACTATTTTCTGTTAAAAAAAGGCAAAATTTTAGACTTTTGGGGGGGGGGGGAAGGGGGACACGTTCACCCGTGCCCCTGGATCCACCTTTGAGTTCAACCAAGAATGTAGAATGGGAAAATGTCACAAATAATTAGTGTAGAGAACCAACGGAGCTTTTGCAAACTTTTGCTATAAGCAAATAAACAGTCCAATTTAGTATGAAGATCAGTGAAAATCACTAAAACCACACTAAATAAAGTCTAAAATTCAATAATAAACTCACAAAACTGCTATAACGGCGCAAGATCGTTTTGGCGGTTCAATGCAGGTATATCATGAAAAATTCCCGTCTAATTTGTCACTTCCTCTACGGAAACATAGAGATATGTCTCAGAAAAGATAGGAATCTCTCCCATGGTACCTGCGTCTATCCGCCACTAAGCCCGATTCTGAGGGTGAAATTCGTGATTTTTTAGTGTATATATACTCATCGTCATTTTTACAGGTTTTTAGGAAAGTTAACTTCTGTTCCCATCCCATCTTCTGAGTCCCACCCCCCCCCCCCCCAGAGTGTCCAGTCATCCCCTATTGAACACACTCGCACTTTCGTTTGAAATCAGTTTTCTCTGAATTAATTACAATGTGTGATATTCAAGTTTTAAATTCAAAGGGCAAAAAAACCTGAAACAAACCCAGTGTTGCCGAATTGGGCATAAAATTCGACAATTTTACATGGGGTTAAATGGGAGAAATTGGAGGAAACTCTACGAAATGGCAACGCTGCCTCACTTTAGGATAAGATGTTTTAGTTGCAGTGTAGCCCCTACATAGTTACAGTTCTTTTGGTCAAATACAGCGTTTCCAGATTGGGGTGAAAAAGCCGTACGTTTTACATTGATTTAAATGGGGACGATACGGCTTTTTACCCTCAATGTGGCAACACTGGTCAAATAATACGACGATGCGTCCCACTGAGCCGCGAGCAGTGTGCCGAGGCAGTATGCCCTCCAGCTGCCTCCTTTTTGACTGCCGCATTCAGATTAACCTTAGTTTTGATTTTATTTTTTCCCCCTTCAGCCACTCTTCACTCCTCTCAACGATGTCACCAGCAAACATGCTTGTTAACCCCCTAACTCCTATAACCATGCTGCAACGATGCTAACTTTAACATCAATCTGCACGTTTCATCACACACGTGTTCAAACAAACGGCAAACATTTCTTGTGAATACCTATATATACGACTCGGCCTAAATTTTTTACGTAGCAGCTATTTTCTCAATGGGGCTCTTGCAAACTTTTGCTGTGAGCAAATGAATAGTCGTATCTGATGTAAAAACCAGCGAAAATTACGGAAATCACACTGAGAAAGTCTAAAATTCAATAATAAACTCACGCATAACTGCTGTGTCGGCAAGTTCGTCATGGCGGCTCAACGCAGATATCATGGGAGATTCCTGTCTATTATGTCACTTTCTCTACGGAAACACAGAGCTATGTCTCAATTTAAATAGGGATCTCACATGATACCCGCGTCTCTCCGCCATTAAGTCCGATTCTGAGATTGAATTTCGTGATTTTTTAGTGTACACATTGTCATTTATACAGGTTTTTATGCGAGAATCAACTCCTCAATCCTCTATAGCAAAAGTTTGCAAGAGCCCCATTATGTGCACGGAAAAAAAACTAAGGTGAAAATAACCATAGGGATACGTGATTTTGGCACCTGCTAGATGTTATGGTAATGTTAACCAGAAGTATACTATGTTTTGACTAGGTACTGGGTGATATTACCTGATTGCATGTCGTCTTTACTCAAAGTATCGGTAAATGTACCACACTTCTGGTCAAGTTTACCATAACATCTAGCAGGTGCCAAAATCAGGTATCCGTATGGTTATTTTCACTAATCTTTTTTTTCCGTGTGGCTCAATTTCATGGGCATTTGGTGAACAATCGATTAGTTTTGTTGAAAGTAATCGATTGTTAATTTGTCAGTTGTTAATTGTTAAGTAAAGAGCCTCGCCAAAAAAGGGCCAAATTTTGGACCCTATTTTCGCCCCTCGAAATCCTGGACCAAATATGGCTTAAATTACTCCATAAGGTGACCTGATACTCGTGTTAAAATTTCAGCTTGAGTATACGCACGGTTTCCAAGATAATGGGGGGGGGGGGCAAAGTTGCATTTCAATGCTTTCAATGGGGAACTTTGCCCCCCCCCCATTATCTCGGAAATCGTGCGTATACTCAAGCTGAAATTTTAACACGAGTATCAGGTCACCTTATGGAGTAATTTAAGCCATATTTGGTCCAGGATTTCGAGGGGCGAAAAAAAGGGTCCAAATCTGGGGAGGCTCTTTCCTGTTGCCGTTGCACGACAATGGTTATATAGTCACCGGAATGGAGCTGTTGCAAACTTTTGCTGCAGTTTTATTAATAGTTGATTCCGGGGTAAATTCCTGTAAAAAATACGATAAATAAGTGCACGAAAAAATCACGGAATCTACTCTTAAACTCATAAAATGCTTTCAAATGCGAGACCGTAATAGCGGTGATTATCACCTAAATCTTAAGACAATTTAAGTAGGGGAAAAATGCGGATTTGAGCACAGTGCGGATTTGAGCACAGCGGATTTGAGCACAGTGCGGATTTGAGCACAGCGGATTTGAGCACAGTGCGGGTTTGAGCACAGCGGGTTTGAGCACAGTGCGGGTTTAAGCACAGATCCAAAGGATAACTTATAAAAGAGTACGATGATTTATGAGGCTATATTACGCAATGATGTAAACGGAAGAATTAGACAAGATGAAACTTGTCTTATTAAGATTTTTCCTTTTTTCGGACTAATTTAACCCACCCCCTCCCTTTTCTTCACTGATATGTTAATTGCTTACGGTGGAATGTTCTAAAACCCAAACCCCCCCCCCCCCCAACGGACCGTTCTAGAACATTAAAATGTATGGAGTGAGGTATTGCAGGCAATCTGGCAACGCTGCATTAAAAAAATTTTAAACCTGTGAAAATAATCGAACTATTGAGGGAACACAGAACTCTCGCTCAAATCGAAAATTTACAAGAGTTTAAATGGTTAGAAATGTAGCGTTTCTAGATCGACGGGACACCGCACGCGCGAAAAAAGAGCGTGAACCCATACCAGCGTTTAAAACAGAAATCTTAACCTGTACCCCCTCTTCTCCCTACCTAAGGTCAAGTTTCGACCGGAGCGGAGACAGCTGCGCATACCAGCGGATAGTGATGAAAAGAATTTGCTCCGTCCGCATACACATATTCTTCCCACGCTCGAAACAAGAAGCGAGAGGACTTGCTCTACGCTTGGTGCGGCTGCACAAACCAGCGGAATCTGAGTCAGCCGTTTCCTCGAAACAGGATAAGATAAGACTTGCTCAACTCTCGGCACAGCTGCGCATTCCAGTGGAATCTGAGTCAGCCGATTTCTCGTAACAGGAGAAGATAAGACTTGCTTGCTCGACTACTCGACAAGAATCGACGAACCCCCCCCCCCCCCAAATATTTTTTATGATCTCAATGGTCAGGTCTTATCGAGATGTAAAAAACCTGGGAGGGGGGGGGCCCCCCCCTCCCCTCGTTCTCGAGTTATCGGAGGAAAAAAAATTTTTACCGTCTTAAATTAAATAACGTCTTGAAGGACTTCTAAGAATGTCAAGGGGGGTCCCCCCTCCCCTCCGTTCTCGAGTAATCGGAGGAAAAAAAATTTTTTTCCGTTTTAAATTTAAATAACGTCTTGAAGGACTTCTAAGAATGTCAAGGGGGGAAACCCCCCTCCCCCTCCTTTCCCGAGTAATCGGAGGAACAACAATTTTTACCGTCTTAAATTAAATAACGTCTTAAGGACTTCTAAGAATGTAAAGGGGGGGTAACCCCCTCCCCCTCCATTCTCGAGTAATCGGAGGATCAACAAAGTTTTACTATCTTAAATGAAATACCCCCACGAAAACATGCAGAGAAAAAATAAAACACTCTCACGCTCGTAAACGAACAGAGATTCCAGCCATCGAAGTTCTAAAAACACAAACCCCCTTCCGTCCCATGCAACAGTGTGACCTTCAACAGGTTTCAACCTGTACCGGCGCAGCTGCGGAAGCCAGCGGATTGCGAGAAGGTAAAAGCCTGAGAACAGGGAAGATTTCACAAACGTGAGTCAAATCACGTTTCAACCAACACAGAAATCACTGCGCAGAAACCGATCCCAAAAGGAAACAGATTCTTGGAAGAGAGACAAGTGTAAGTTACAAATGGAGCCGTGGCAGCTGCGAATGGGTATCTCTCGGTAAGGAAGCAAAGAGTTTGCTTAGTAAAACTAGAGGTAGTTTCAGAAGTGTAGGCGGACCTAGACCGATAATCTTTGGAATTTGTCAACATTATTTCTGATATTACTCGATGAAAATTAATGAAAATGAAATTGAGTGTTCATTTTTCAACGAGGAACACTATAAACGCAAAAGAACAAAGTCAGAAGCAAGTTTGGTTTTATTTTAAAGGAATTAAATTCGAAAATTCCCCAAAGATTATGATTTAGGTCCGCCTACACTTCTGAAACGAGAGGGGTACCCCTTCCCCTCCCTTCAAAAGGTAGGGGGGGGGGGGGTAAAACATTTTTACTGTTCCATTTTTCTGAGGGACGTCGAGTTAAGATCGAAGTTATGGAGACGGGGTACCCGCACTCTAACCGTTGCGGAGATAGCAAGGGTGAAGGTTGCGCCATTTCGCGCAATAGTGGTGTCGATTGAAACAAACATTGGAAACACGTTTCATCTTGTTTGAGAGTGATGCGCTAAAGGCTAAGCGGCGGAATGTCCAGAGGCGGAACGCCCAGAGGGGGAACGTCCAGAGGCGAATCGTCCAGCGACGGATCGTCCAGCGGCGGAGTTTCCCGGCGGCGGATCGAAGGTTTATGGTGTTGCCGATTTAATGTAACCCAACTTTATGTTCTGGAACTTTGCAGACTATTCCCCCATCTCCCATTCTCTCCCATTCTCATTCACCGTTGATTATTCAAGTTGAAACTTGACTCGTTCAAGATTTTACATGTATTTTGATTTTTTTTAAATTGGATCAAAGTATCGTTCTAGAACGTTCTAGATGCTCCATACCCTTCATGTGCATTCCATCTGACTTAATGGAACGTTCCAACTGACTTGATGGAACGTTCCAACTGTTTTGATGGAACGTTCCAATGACTTGATGGGAAGTTCCAATTGACTTAATGGATCGTTCCAATCGTCCGAATGGAACGTTCCAAATGCCTCAATAGATCTTTTCGATTGACTGAATCGAACGTTCCAATTGACTTAGTGGGGCGTTCCAATCGGATTAATGAAACGTTCCAATTGACTTAAAGGATCAATCCAATTGACTTAAGGGGTCGTTTAACTTTGAGAAAAGAGCTACCGTCTAGTCTGGAAGGACATAGTGTGCCTATTTAAAAAATACATCTTTCAAGCGTCGTTAATGATGGGGGGAAAAATATAAATAAAAAAGACCCAAAAAAGGTTAAGAAATTAATTTCAAATTTTATTAAGTAAAGAAGGTATTACAGTTATAAAGATTTTTGAATACATTGTGAAATTTTAGAACTTTTGGAATAGGATTAAAATTATTCATCTGATCCTTTTGACAATCCCAGATAGAGATTGGTAGGAATACATGACATCATGAACGAGAATAGCATAAGCTGAGGTGTTCTTGGGGAAATTCTCATCTGCTTCCAATTCGATTTGAATGTCAAGTGGGCCCGGTTTGATGATGTCTTCATAGAGGCATTTCAGTACAAAAATTGGGTTCTCTTCCTTAAACTTGCGCATCGTCAAGGGGGGTTCGCACAACTTCTCTCCTTTAGAAAACCCCGGGATGAAGTCCAGGTAATTCTGATAAAACTGTAAGAAATCATCCTTGGCAAAATCTTGGTTCATTTTCTCGTAAGGTAAGGCAACACTGTTCAAGTGCACCCTGATCGAACGCAGACGAACATGATCGAACTTCCCAGCGTCTTTCATCTCCTCGTCCATTCGCCCTGTCGGAATAATACGATTATCCAGGCTGGAGCTTCGACGTTGCTGGTGGTCATCAATTTCCATGTCTCCTTACCATTGGGTGGTAGTTGTGGGTACGCGTGCGTTTCCCAGCTACGAAAACCTATTTGAAAGGAGGCATTGTTCTTGACTCGATCCAACAACTTTTTTTTCTGGACCCAAATTGTATTTTACTTGAGGCATCATCCAATTGCCCTTTGGTAAGTTCGATCGAAACGGCGTCCTTTTCAATTTTGTCGCCGATGATGTAAGCTTTTTTGTCTTTTTCTGGCTCGAATTAGTACCAGTTCTTGCTTCAAACGGATAATACAGTCTTTGAAATCGTTGGCGAATCCAAGCAATGCACCCAATGGGATTAGAGTGCGGAACGAACCATCCGTTGCGTTAATGAGCGGTGAACCCCATCCAGCGATCTCGAGTGCAGAGGTCTCATCTTTAGTGCAGGTAAGTAAGGTCTTGGTGGTACTAGTGACTCCAACATGGCGCGATCTGTCAATCACTATGCCATTCAATTCGTAGCGAACTTGGTCAAAAAGAAATGCGAAAGCATTGTTGATCAACGAGGCTTTGTTTTTAAATATCAGTATCCATACCATCTCGAGATCTGAACTTGAGCTTTCCTTCAATGTAGAGTTTCGAATCACCTGGAACGGTGTAGAGATCTTGACTGTTCACTGGAATGCGGATCTCATCGTTTTTTTTGAATGTAGCGATGTAAGGTTGGTAAGTATGATACTGGTAGTACTTGATTTCCTCAGAATTTTCCATGGTTAATTTCGCCCGTAAATCACAGAGTAGCCCAACTGTTGCAATAGTCTCACGTTGTGGGGAGTTAAACGTTTGTTCAATGAGGAAGACAATTCACGACTGATAGGGTTCCCGCGAAAGCATCCCTTTTTTATAGTCTTCAGTTTACCCATATTGTAAGAATTTTATTCGGTCACTGATTTAATGTGCAATCGGACGGATACTTGTTCTCCTGCGAAATCGACCGGTCTGCCGTCTTGATCCACTATACTAATCTGCAAACGATCGATCATGATCGTATTTATACGATTGTAGATGATGTTCCGCGGAGACAGCGCCATCTTGTATCCGGGTGGAACAAGTGGACTGAAAGCGAATATCGTGTGGGCGACTCCTCCGTTTACGTAACTCCCGGTTGCCAAATTGCACTCGATGCAAATTACATTGACAGAGGTTATGTTCACTGGTTGCTGAGACGTGTGCCAGACATTCGGTGCATACACTCCCTGCTCAAATCCTAGCATGGGTCCGATCGATCCTGATCCTCGAAAATCTACCGCGTATTTGCAACGGAGCTCGCACTTTAGAGTATTTTTATTACCTCTCAGTTCGATTGCATCGGTTTCCCAACTCGTTCTTCAGAAACAATTGGATAGCATCGATCTCGTATGCTCCGCGTGGTATTCGAATCTGCATTGCTATTCCATCCTGATTTGCGTATCGGAAGATCTGATTCGTGTGATTCACATTCGGGATCGAATTGTAGGCAACAAATTCCACCAATCCGATATAATGACTTTCTGTGAGTCGAGCAAGACAGGAGGTGCAAAGACACACTCTAGCACGTTGCTACGTCCAGTCAGCAAGATAGTTTCACTCATTTTGACGAATTAATCCAGTAACGCGTTGCTTTTATAAGGAAGGCCAGGCACAAGTGTCCACAAATGACCGTATCAAAAGATTGTTCCGCATCGTAGTTGTATTCCACCGATGAATTTCCCACGAAGGTGACGCAACAATTCACTAGGTGGGTCAATATCACAGAAACTATTGTAATATAATGTTCGATCATCCTGTTTACTGTAGGCGTTCCAATGTGTGCCGTGTCCCCGGTCATTGTCCAGATTGATGATGGCGTACTCGGTGTTGTTTCGCGGCGGACCTACGCGGGCTATGGAAGCACGCGCGGAGACTCCCAGGAAATCTGGGTCACTCAAAGCTCTGACGGCCCGCCTCAGAATGCCCTCGCAGAGAGGAGCGCGGGGCCCCCCCCCGCGCTCAAAAGTCTGCAGGCCTGCTCTTCAGAAGGGGGCCGCGCCTTAAAGGGGCCCGGGGGTTTGCGGGGGCCCGAGGCTTGCAGGGGTCGATCCTTGCAGGGGCCGAACCTTGCAGGGCTCGATCCTTGCAGGAGCCGATCCTTGTAGGGGTTGACCCCTGCATTTTATTACCTCTTAGTTACAGCAAGATAGTTTCACTCTTTGGTGACGAATTAATCCAGTAACGCGTTGCTTTTATGAGGAAGGCCAGGCACAAGTGTCCACAAATGACGGTATCAAACGATTGTTCTGCATCGTAGTTGTATTCCCCCGATGAACTTCCACGAAGGTGACGCAACAATTCACTAGGTGGGTCAATATCACCGAAACTATTGTAATATAATGTTCGATCACCGTGTTTACTGTAGGCGCCCAATGTGTGCCGGGCCCCCGGTCATTGTCCAGATTGATGATGGCGCACTCGTTGCGACAAGGGGGGCCCAGGCGTGAAATAGATTCACGCGAAAAAACTCCAAAAGTGGGGAATTTTCAGCTTTTTTGGGCCGCTTGTCTTAAATCTACGTAGATAGGGGTTTCCTTGGAAATTTTTTCGTTTAGTTTGAACGATCGGTCCCTGGGAAAGGAGACAGATAGAGTCCAAACCCCGATCGATGAGGGCGTAAAAAGAGTCCCTTGCCAACTCGAGGGGGTTTTTTTGTCGCTCGCTATCGCGGTTTGTATCTTTCGGATGGCCGGATTGATGGATCGAGATGGAAGACCAGCACGGATGAGAATAGGTTTTAATCCTTTTCCCCGTTGACGGTATTGGAATCACTCGCGGTGTTATTTTCGGTAGTTTCTTCTTCTTCTTCTGAGTCTTTGTTTTTTTTTTTTTGAGACCGGATCCGGTCAGTCCTGCGGCCCCATTGCAGTGACTTTTTCCAGCGCTCGGTTTGGTCTTTTTTGCTTTTTTGCATCCGGCGCCGAGTTTGGTTTTGAGTTTCATCGCACTAGTCACAGCGTAGGCTGCTGCGCGCTCCCCAAAAGACGAATCTCCAGCCTTGACCCTTTCCCAAGCTCTCTCAGCCAGAACCTTGTCCGCTTTATTGCGATTTTCCGTATCCGAGTATTCACTGTAGGCGATATCGTGCTCTTTGCAAGCGTCGTCCAATTTGTTGATTCCTGGATCCCCCGGGCCAACCTGGAGGCTAATTTGGTCCCGGGTCCGCAGTAGCGATATCCACCGGGTAGATGAGCTTCGAAAGGGAGCCAGTCGATCAGTTTATTAACGATTCCTTTGCCTTTGACAGGACGATCACGCTTTTGACGTCGTTTCGCTGACATCTCTTGCACAGGTCTGATTTGTCAAGAATCTTACACGCGTATTTATACCTCTGAGCCGTCTTGATCCAGCTCTTTTTCGTTTTTCTTTTCAGAGTTTTCGGGTTGGTCAAAGTCAGGAGTACGACCTCGATTACTTGTCTTTTTTCGAATCTTGTTCAATCTTCGCATATGATTCACGGTCTTTTTTGTAAATATTTTCTTGAAGAAACTCGCGACTCCCGTCCAAAACCCAGCTCCTGTTTGTTGCAACTTTTCTCCGCGATCACGGACAGTCAGTTTTTGTTTCCGCCTACGACCTTGAGATTTTCGCTTGCGCACGTGCTTCTGCTTCGCCATCTTGATCACAACTGAGCCTTTACCCTCATGTGACGACCTATAAATAGGGGTGCATTGTCGGATCGGTATCATTTATCAAGATGAAGTTCGAGCAGCAGCGCAAGCGATTGAAAGTAAAAAACGCAGATCCTCCGCTAAACGGGAAAGGCATCGGAAAACGACGACATAGCGATCTCTTGCCGGACCTCATCAGATGTATCATATGCGGACCTTCCAACTGCGGCAAAACAAACGTTGTGATTTGTCTCCTCAAGGACGCCAACGGATTGAAATTCAACAACATTTATCTCTATTCAAAAACACCTTTCCAACCTAAATACGTGGTGCTGGGTAAAACCATCGAACAAATCGAGGGTCTCGGATATTTTGTGTTTTCTGAGAACGTGGAGATAGTAAAACCGGCCGATGCCTTACAAAACTCTGTTTTCATCTTCGATGATGTAGCTTGTGACAAACAGGATGTCATGCGCGAATATTTTAGCATGGGTAGACACAGTCTCGTTGATAGCTTCTATCTCTGTCAGACTTACAGCAGGATACCGAAGCAATTGATCCGAGACAATGCCAACCTCATAGTGATATTTAAACAGGATGAACTTAACCTGAAGCACATCTATGATGATCACGTGACCACAGATATGACCTTCAACGAGTTCAAGGAGATGTGGGGCCGCTTGCTGGCAAGATAAGTACGGATTTCTAGTCATTGACAAAGAAAGCGACATAGATAAAGGTCGGGACCGCCGAGGGTTCGACACGTATATAAAAAAGGGGAGCAAAGCGATCCAGAATACAGTCGTCTCTCAACCCTCGAGTAGAATGGAACATTACGACGATATCGTGTGTGCTCGCGAGGCCATCAGGAAAAAATTCAATGCTTTAAGACGGGGTGAGTCGGAAACTTTGCAGGCTCTCGAAAAACAGCTGAAACCCATTGCCGAACCCCTGCGTGAGATAGTGCGGATGAGAAAAGGAGAACATACTCCACTTTCCGAAGTGAAAAAGGAGGAGATGCAGGAATTCAAAATGGAAAACGTTTCCGATGAAGAAGGAGAGGCCTTCCAATCTTTCGACACTGCGAATGATTCTAGTTTAGAAGATAATGTGCAAGCATACGTAGATAAGAAGTTTGGAAAACTTGTGGGACCCTATTTCCATCGTATGATTAAAGAAAGCTCTAACGGGAAAAGCAGAAAAAGTGATTTTGATCACCTCTATGGTATCCGACATGGAGGTGGTACGGTTGGAGAAGGATGATAGGAAACAAACCTGTATCGTTTGATGAAAAGACAATCTTTCCATTGGAGACGAACCTTTCGGTCAAGTTACTACAGGATTATTAGAGTTGCTTTTCATGAAAAAAACCCGCTCAGTACACCACTCAGGAATTGAACCAATACAAGGATATATTGGAGAAAACAAACGCGCACAGGCAAGCCTACTTTCCTGAAAATGCAATAAATTTCAACAATTCGAAAAAAATATAAGGATGTGATTCGTCAATTGTTCCCGCCAAAAGCAAGCAAGAAAAAGAAAGGTGGCACCCTGTTTGTACCTCTGACGTCGCAAAAAACATACTATATTGGGATGATCCGAATGAGCTGGTGGAACGCTTAGCGTTGCTCATTGCATCAAAAGAGGCTGGTAACACGGGATTGGACCGCGAGATCCTCAGTATTGAAGAAGAGCTCCGCGAAGGAGGTTTTATAGCGTGAACGCAAGGTCTACACGTCAGAAGAATGAGCTCAGTCGACAAGTTTTGGGCGCTCATTGCCATCTGGTGAGAGCGATACGATCACAGCGATAGTGAGTGCTCGTGGAATGTCAATAGATGAAGATCACAACTACGACGCGGATAACAAACGAATCAAAAACTTGGACGAACCTAAAGACGACACTGACGCTGTTAACCTAAAGTGGGTTGAAGAGCGACTCCGAGAATTGAGACTCCAGGTGGAAAAAAGCGTATTAAAAAGTCAAGAGTCATCTGTTGATGTTAAATATCTCGATAATTTCCTGAAACTGGAACACAGTACACGATCGGTTATTAGGAATTATGCCTCCCTCATTCTTGAAACGGGCCGTGGTAGATGAATTGCATAAACCTGCTCGACGGAATTACCCTCGACGTAAAGTCAGAATCTATGGCTTAAAAGACCTATGGCATGCTGATTTAGTCGAGATGATTCCCTATGCTCGAGTCAACAAAGGCTACAAATACCTGCTCACAATCATTGACACGTTCTCGAAATACGCTTGGGCTGAGCCAGTAAAATCAAAGACGGGCAAAGATGTCACAGCTGCGATGGAACGCGTGCTAAGGAGAGCTACTCCACCAAAAAACCTGCAAGTAGATCAAGGCAAAGAGTTTTACAACCATCTCTTTGAAGACCTTATGCGGAGGCGAGGAATTAATATGTACAGTGTCTACAGCACCATCAAATGTTCGATCGGCGAGCGATTCAACAGGACACTCAAAACGAAAATGTGGAAGCGATTCAGCTTGCAAGGAAATTACAAGTGGATCGACATTCTCGATGAGCTAATGAGCGAATACAACGGTAGCGCTCATCGGACGATCGGTATGAAACCAAAAGACGTTACCAAGAAGCACGAAAAAAGCATCCTGCACCGTTTGAATCAGGAGGTAAGAAGTGTTGAGAAGGTGAAAAGACCTAAACTCAAAAATTTGGGGATCCTGTTCGTATAAGCAAACAGAAATCACTTTTTGAGAAAGGCTACACTCCAAACTGGAGCGCTGAAATTTTCAAAGTCACCAGGGTAAAAGCCACAAGCCCTATAACTTATTTGTTTGGGAAAATTTGAAAGGAAACCCCGTGAAAGGAGGATTCTACGCGGAGGAGTTGCAGAAAACAAAAAATCCGGACGTGTACTTGGTGGGAAAAAATACTGCGCAGAAGCAAGGACAAAGCCTACGTCAAATGGTGGGGTTTCGATTCGAGTCACAACAGCTGGATCGATGCTAAAAATATTGTGTAACTTTAGAGTCCTTCCAATCATTCTCGAACCTTGGGAAAAAGGGAAAGACGTCGTTTCTTATCATTGCTGTGTCTCTTTGTCAATCTCATATTGTCACTTCACAACGCACACATCGTTCTTCTCAACATTTATTCAACTCGGTGTCAAAACCCCTATCTCAGGAATATTCTGGAATTAATATTGCAGCATCAGTTGCAACTCGATCTGAAAGTGGAAGGAGCTACTGAGAATCCTGCAGAAACATGTTCATCACACCTCTCCAAATGCTAATCCTGATCTGGCTTGTTGGTCTATCCGTCTGTGACTCCGCCCCCTTTTTCCAACAGCGAATTACCGATCGTGGAAGAAGATGGAAACCATCAACTGTATAAAGCAGCAAGGATGTTTCACAAGTCCATAAGTCTATTGAAATCGTTCAGTGACAATAGTACGTTTCCCCGAAAGTGCTCCGAAAGTAATTCGTCTACCTCCAGTACTCAATTGAACAGTTGGTTTTTGTGTGCGTTTCTACTTTTGAACTTGCTAGGATTTACCGGTGGTGGGGGTTTTTCTGTACCGTTACCGATCAGATTTTGGATTGAAACTCGACCTTGAAGGCTATAACAATGAGTCTCCAGGAGGAATACCCAAAAAATCATCGACTTCGAGAACAAGTTAGACCCTTGCTGCTCCCATCGTTCGATTCAAACGGGAACGTTCTCATGATCTGTCCAAAGACGAAAAGTCTTTGGTTCGCCGCTGGATACTCATACTTCAAGGTCTCGAGTCGCTACCCGAGTATGTCGGTCACTACGTGTTGTGCTCTTGGGCTTGGGGTTTACGACCACCTCGACGGAATCATCGACTGTATGTGTCAAGAACCCTACAATATCGAAAAAGAATTCTACAAACTCTGCGAATTCAAAAATAGTTGTCCAAGGTCAAGCAGTATCGACCACCGAAGCAGAGATTCTTCGATAAGTTCCGAGATTATTTCCAACTATAATAAACACCCTGATGTGTCACCCCCCCCCCTACCACTTGTTGCAGTTTCATTCAACGTTCCGGTAAAATCAGTTTATAAGTCATTCTAGATCCAAACATTCATCAGTGCAGTCTCCGATCTTTGTGCGTGTAGTTTATTCCTCTCTCTTATTATTTCAGTTACATTTCGAGTGCTTGTTTTTATCCACTATGACTTTAGAAGTTTTTCAAGGAATGGGTTATACCTTGATTTACTTGAACGACTCAATGAAAACGTACTGTATTTGTTCTATCGGGAGGATAGAACGTGCTCTTGTACGCTTGAACGCTTAATCTACATTCACACAAATGACATTTCGGAAGACTTGAAACGGTTTCTTTACGAAGTGGCAAGTTCGGAATTTTTTAAATGTCTCAGAGGAAAAAAAAAGGATTTCATAAAAAGGGCCCAAAAAGGTCTTCAACACCTTTCCGGAACTAGCAAGACCAAAAACTCTACGAGAACTTCAAGAACTGTTGCCAAAACTGGATTTCGATCTCCCACATACGACTGAAGAACTGGATGATTTTGATAATTACCTTTTAGAAAATGATATCCTAACCGCCATCAAAACTTATTTCTCTGATTATTTTGTTCCTGATGATCGCAAAAAGAAATGATTCTGACGTTCAAATCGTCAAATTTTGTAAAATCCACCACTTTCTATAATCTTTTATGTCATAATTTTTAAAATTAAAAAAATCTAACATGTATTTTAATTTATCAAATGTTTCGTCTGCTTACTTCTGTTTTTTCCTTTTTTAAACCCCTCGAATAAATAAATACTTGGTTTCTTATTTAATGAACGAAAGTATTTAAAAAAAGGCTAGTGGTGGTAAGATATGGACATTAGGTAAGATTAGGTTAAGTTACAAGTAACCTATCCTAACCTAAACTAATGTTCAAGTTCTTCAAGCTTATAGCGCGCGGATTTAAAACTTGTTGATGCGAGTCTTGACAAATTCTAAGACACGTGCGTCAGGAAGACATAGATATGAGGATAGGGGAGAGCAAAGGTTTGGGAGGGGAGGAGGTAAATCGCACTTTGCTATCTCCCTAACTTTTAGAGTGCGGGTACCCCGTCTTCATAACTTCGATCTTAACTCGACGACATCATAAAAATGCAACAATAAAAATTTTTTTCCCCCCCTTCCCCCTCATAACTTGGGAGGAGAGGGGAAGGGGATACCCTTCTCTAGTTTTAACCATATTCTTTTAAGGTTGAGTCTTTAAGTCGATCGAATCGAATCTGCTGTGTGGGTTGATCCAGAACGTTCCAGAACGATCCATTGAACCGATTGGAACGATCCATTAAACCGATTGGAACGATCCATTGAACCGATAGGAACGATCCATTGAACCGATTGGAACGATCCATTGTACCGATTGGAACGATCCATTGAACCGATTGGAACGATCCATTGAACCGATAGGAACGATCCATTGAGCCGATTGGAACGATCCCCAAAGTCGATTGGAATACATATGGAGGATGTGGAGCATCTAGAAAATTCTAGAACGATTCATTGATCCAATTAAAACAAATCAAAATACTGGTAAAATCTTTAACAAGTCTAGTTTCAACTTGAATAATCAAGGATGAATGAGAATAAGTGGGAGGGGAGATGATGCAATATACTGGAATGTTATGTAACATATAGTTGGATTGGATTAAGTTGGCAACACCGCAAAACATACAATCCGCCTCTAGAAGCACCGCCGCTGGACGATCCGCCTCTGGAAAATCGAAGTTAGATTAGGTTAGGTTTGGGAATAACTTAAAAACAAAAAGTAAAAAAAGAGTCGCCCTTTTAAGGGGGGCCTGCGTGGTTTTTCCCCTTTTGATAAGGGATCCGAACGGGGCTGGCCTGGGCGGCCTCTGATTGGGGCCCAAAGGTGGAGCAAAAAAGACTCGGGGTATAGGGAAAAAAACACGGGTTTTTTTTTCCCGGGGGGTTTCCCCGAAACCAAGCAAAATAGTATCTAAAAAAATTTTTTGCGAGTCGATTAGCAGTTTTTTTCCCAAAAAATTTTATAGGGCATAAGTGCCACTTTTGCAAAATTTAAAACCGTTTTAGTTTAAAAATATCAAAATATTTAGTTTCAAACACTGCTCAACACCGCCCAACATGTAAATCAAATTTTTTCCCTTTTTTTTTAAACTGAAACAGTCTTTTCGAATTTTCAATAAAGTGGCACTTATAAAATATCAAATTGTTTGGAAAAATCTGCTGAAACGACTCGTATAAATTGGGTTTTGATACTATTTTTCTTTGGTTTCGAGATAAAAGCCCCCGGGAAAGAAAAACCCGTTTTTATTTTTCCCCATACCCCGAGTCATTTTTGCTCCACCGTTGCAGCCAATCGGGCCAGCCCAGGCCAGCCCGCGTTCGGATCCCTTTTCTACGTTGACCCGCAGGCCTTCCATTCAATTTCGACTTTGTTTACTCTTTGCTTTAAAAAGTTAGCCCACTTCACCTCTACTCTTTTTAAGGATCGCTGGTAGGGTTCACGCTCTTTTTTCGCGCGTGCGGTGTCACGTCAATCTAGAAAAGTTTCATTTCTAACCATTTTAAAATCTTGTAAATTTTCGATTTGAGCGAGATTCTTTCCCTCAATAGTTTGATTATTTTCCAGGTTTAAAATTTTTTTAAGGGAGCGTTTTCCAGATTGCCTGCAATACCCCCACTCCATACATTTTAATGGTCTAGAACGGTCCGTTGGGGGGGGGGGGGGTTGGTTCTAGAACATTTCCCCCGTAAGCAATTAACATATCAGTGAAGAAAAGGGAGGGGGTGGGTTTGGTTAGTCCGAAAACAGGAAAAATCTTGAATAAGACAAGTTTCTCTTTTTAATTTTTCCGTTTACATCATTGCGTAAAATAGCCTCATAAATCATCGTACTCTTTTATAAGTTTTCCTTTTGGGTCTGTGCTTAAACCCGCACTGTGCTCAAACCCGGGTGCTCAAACCCGCACTGTGCTCAAAACCGCTGTGCTCAAAACCGCACTGTGCTCAAATCCGCTGTGCTCAAATCCGCACTGTGCTCAAATCCGCATTTTTTCCCCCACTAAATTTCGCTTCTTCTTCCTCTTTTGGGGGTGGGGTTTGTGAGAAAACCCCCGTGAGGATAGAACTTATTGAAATAGGGAGACCCCAAAGTAAAATGCGGTAATCAACGCTATTACGATCTCACATTTGAAAGCATTTTAGGGGTTTGGGAGTGGATCTCGTGATTTTTTTGTGCACTTTTCGTCATTTTTATAGGGGGTTTTCCCGTATATTAACAATGAATAAGCCTGTATCAAGAGTTTGCAACATCTCCAATAGGGTTTCAGTTCCCGGAATCCCCGGGGGTACCGGAATTTCCGGTTAGGTTGGGATTTAAAAACGCCTTGCATAACGGCAACAGGAAATTTTTCTCTGTACAGTTGCATATACTTTAGTAAAACTCTTTTTAAAGTTGTTGTTGATGTGGGTTTTTTTTTTTTTTGTTTTTTTTTTTTTCGTTTTTCGATTTCTTTTTTTGTATACATAAAGAAAAACTCACTGAACTCTTTTAACATGTTTTTTTCTTTTCTTCTGCCCCCCAAAGCACACATTCCAGAAATAAGCATCTCACACGCAGCAGTATGCCATAAATCAATGTGGACTGAGACCCCGAGACCGCCGCTCAACCCTTTCACGGAATGAAGAGAATTTGAAACAAAGCTCGCCGGGTCCCAAACTATCGATACTAGTACCTGCGATTTTTCAAATTTTCTTTTTTTTTTCCTCTCTTCCCCTCTCTCTCTCTCTCTTCTCTCTCTCTCTCTCCTCTCTCTCTCTCCTCCTCTCTCTCTCTCTCTCTCTCTCTCTCTCCCTTTCACGAAGATGGATACAAGGACGGTGGACTACTTTAGACGACGAAGAGGAAACCCCTGTTGACATGAGAAAAGTGAGAAGTAAAAAAACAAAAAGCGCGCGAAACCCCCAAAAGAAAAATAAGCTCCGGGCAAAACTTCGCCAACAAAATCAACTCGGAAAAAACGGGGCACATGGGAAGCGATCTGAAGGATTTTCCGAGAAGGATTTTTCCCAAACATCCCAAAAACAAGATTTCAACGAACTGCAGACGTTTTCTGACATGGCTCTCTTTATGAAGAAAGTTTCACTTACTATCCTTAAACCTCCATATTTAGCATGTCGCGCTGAAAAAATTGTTCCTGTTAATTCAACCGCGGGCATCTGTTTAATACTTATTTAACCGGAATTCCTATTGTTTCAACAGGAACTACTGTTATTTCATCAGGAATCCCTGTTGAAATAACAGGAATTCCTGTCACTTGACCAGTATTCCTGTTGAAAATAACAGGAATTTTTTCCGGTTAAGTTAAGTATTAACAAGACGTTCGGTTACGGCAACAGGAAATTTATCTCGGTGCAGAGTCGAGACCCCTAGAAATTGTGCCGTGGATGCTGAATTTTCAATCAGTTTTTGTCTAGCCTCTACGTTTCTTTCACAATTGTCTTAATTTTTACGAACTGGTCAATTTGAGGTTATGTGTTAATTATTTCAGTATTTTGAAGTGAAATTAAATTAAAATGTAAAACTGGAGCGAAACCAAGATTTAGCGTACGCCAAAATACGCTCTTAAGAGCAACATTTTGTTCTGGTCAGTCAAAAAATTAAATTTATTGAAGAATTATATTTGTATGGTTTATTTGCGGGTAAATGGTGTCAGGTCAGCAAACGTAAGCAGAACAGTTCGCTTCAAAATCCAACAAAAATCAAAATATCATTAATACCGCTATTCGCAAGGAATCAGGGAAACCAATTTTCGGATTTCGTCTCGTAATTATTAGTCGGGGTGTTATTCTTTGAAACGGTTCATCTGGCTAGACGATGAATTTCTCTATAAATCTAACCAGTACCGTCTATTGTAATACCAGCGGATGGATCGTACTCTTACGTTAAACTGATGGTAGAGACCATCAATGAGCTAGTGGCGCTATTGATCGAGCATGGTCAGACGTAACTGTTGCGATGGTAACCATAGCGTAATCAAGGTACATAGCTTATAGTTTACCATGGCTACTCAAAAACAAATAGTTTAACATGTGTGGTTACCTCAAGCCTTACAATTCTAGACGAATACAGCATCACTCGTAGAGAGTCTTAACTATCAGTTTGGTGTAACAGTAAGCAATCAGCTTGTTGGTCGTGAAAAGGTTATACACTGCAAAAAAACGCAAAATTTAACTTTTTACCTAGTTTTATATGTTTGGTAAAAGCTTAAAATCAGTTAGTTTTACCGTGTAAAATGGTTGAATTAACTCCGTGCCGTGTCATTTCATTATTTTAAATGGTGAAACTGACAATTTTTACGTTTTGAACATACTTTAAACCCTTTTAGAACCAGAAGAAATTAAAACTATAACACCCTTAAATTCAGCGGGTAGATAAATACTCCTACTCCCCGGTGTTCATTTTGCCTATCTCCGTAATCAGCGCCGGATTTACTCATTTGCCGCCCCCATCCAAGCCCACGCCCAAAAGGAGGTCGGGGTCGCCCCCAGCTACAGGGGTGCAAAATTTTCCAAAACGCCGGGGGTTTCACGCGATTCGGGACTTTTTCCTCACAGGATTTTCGAAAAATTTCCTCACAAAAATTTGGGAAGTGATAACTTTTTTTCTGTTTTCTTATTTTAACATTTAAACACTGTGGGTACGCAAATTTACCGATATTTTTAAAAAGAGACATTTTCTGGGGGGGGGAACTTGTATGTAGCTGAAAAAAAAAAAAAAAAAAAAAAAAAAAAAAAAAAAAAAAAAAAAAAAAAAAAAAATTAGACAAATTTCCTCACTTTCACGCGATCCACGTATTGCTCGATCGAGCAATTTTGCAACCCTGCCCAGCTGAGGAGGGTCTGGAGGTCCACCACCGGAAATTTGTGTGATTTTTACCTCTTAAAGGTGCAAATTTCGTGATTTTTAGAGAAATTTCCCTATATTTTCACGCGATCCACGGATTCCTCAATCGGGAAATTTTGCAACCCTGCCCAGCTAAGAGGGGTTGTCTGAGGGTTGATTCTGCTCATTTTACGAGACGAGACGAGATGACTCCGAGCAATACCATCTAAACATACCGTAGCCCGGGGTGTGAGGTTATGTGATTAGGTTGCCAACTTTTACACAGGCTCTTATGGGTGAAAGAGGAATTTTTGCGGTTTTTTCTAGTTTTTACTAATTTTTCGGCTGTAAAAACCATATATACTTGGTCAGGACACTTCCTTGGATGTTCTAGAGTGTTTCTGTGAAAAACCACTTTTCCGCAAAATTACACACGAAATATGTAACACCAAAGGGGGGACCCTTGCTTACTTTCGGTCGATGTGAAAGAGGGGACCCTTTGGTGTTTCGCGTACTTTTGTGAAAAAAGTGTTTTTCCGCGGAAACGCTCTGGAACATCCAGGGAAGTGCCCTGACCAAGTAAATCTGGTTATTACAGCCGAAAAATTAGTAACAACTAGAAAAAACCGCTAAAAATTTCCCCTTTCCCTCATAAGAGCCCGTGTAAAAGTTGGCAACCTAATCATAACCTCAAACCCCCCAGCTACGGTGTGTTTAGATGGTATTGCTCCGAGTCGTCTCGCCCTATCTCTTTGCATGAGATAGAGTTTTTTATCTCGTCTATCTCGTGTCGTCTCGAACGAGATAGACAGGAAGAATCAGCCTACTGGAAAATTTTCCGTGATTTTTACCTTCTTAAGGTGCAAAATTACGTGATTTTTAGAGAGATTTCCCAATATTTTTACCCGAAATGACTTGGATTTTAGTGGTGAAACAATGCAGTTGTTCTCGGCAAGAAAATCAGCAACAAGCCTAAATTCAGATGAAACGCAAGTCTACGAAATGATGCCCGGCCGCTGGCCCCGTCACCGAGCCCGGAGCCGCCCGGCCCGCGCCTTCAAGTGGCTACTGCAATTTAAAATTCTGAGTTTTTGCATATTTTTTACTCGTCTCCCATCGTGTCAGTTGTTCCACTTTCGAAGCTGCACTTACGAGAGCACCCAAAAAAAAAAAAAAAAAAAAAAAAAAAAAAAAAAAAAAAATTGCCGTGAAAAATTTGCCGCCCCCAGAAATCTGCCGCTCTGGGCCACGGCCCATGTTGCCCGTGCCTAAATCCGGCGCTGTCCGTAATTGAAGGCGCTTGATGAACCATTATATTGTAAATGTTATCAATTTGGAGTAGTTTTTACTATCAATGACAGACGTAGTTACAAAACTGAATAACTCGGGCGTGGCGTGGTATTGAAAGTGTTAAGTGTGTAAACGTTTAAATTAATCACTTTCAGTGTGTAGAGACGGTATGTTAATTGGTACAACCGAAGTTTTTTCTTCAGGAGCACAAAAGTGAAATTTCGATAAAACTGCAACCGGTGAGAATCGTCTGACCGTGCGACGGTGCAAATGCTGACACAAAATCTGCCAACCCGACGCCAAAAGCTCTGAGCTTTTCTTTCGTCCTTGAATGTTTAGCTGTAGAGAGCGAGAGGCGAGTTGCCAAATTAAAAGAATGAAAAAATAAGCAATTACAAACGGACCTGCAGTTGAGACTCCCCGATCCTCGAAACTTTGCCTCTCTCTCCCTCTCACACTCTCTCTCTCTCCCTCTCTCTCTCTCGCTCTTTCTCTCTATCTCTCTTTCTCTCTCTCTCTCTCTCTCTCTCTCTCTCTCTCTCTCTCTCTCTCTCTCCTCTCTCTCTTCTCTCTCTCTCTCTCTCTCTCTCTCTCTCTCTCTCTCTCTCTCTCTCTCTCTCTCTCTCTCTCTCTCTCTCTCTCTCTCTCTCTCTCTCTATGAACGACTTTGAACAGACTCTTTCGAGTAAACAGAAACGATAGGGTATAGTCAAATCAAGGCCACTTATTAAAGAAACTAAAATAACTCTCGATCGAGTCTCTAAAGTTTAAGAACATACTTTAAACTAGTTGCGTCGCTAAATTGAGTAATAAGATAGGCATCATATTATTGTGCAAGATTTTTAAGCCTATGTGACCAAGGGTGTGCCGAGGTTCCCGGAGAGGAGAGGCAAGATTGCAATTTTGCCACCCACCATGAATCACCGCTCATCGAAATTATAATTTTGATGACCCTTTTTTTCTTCGTCTTCCTTGTTCAATTCCCTGCCTTACGGGATTTTTCACTCGTTGTAGTTTAAAGATACAGCCAGAAATGCTCAGACCAATGTAATCTAACAACTAACAAATTAACGAAATTCGAAACTATAAATATTATATTCAACATAAACCCAACCCAAACACCGCGGGACGAATTCGCATGAAAAGAAACTTGCCAAACTTTCGAAGTTCACAATGTTACGACGCGCTACCAGCGCTGCCAGCTTTTCCCAAAAAGTTCGCACACTACCCATTTGAATCAATGGAAAATTTGCGGACTTTTTCATTTAATCTATATGGCAACCGTTCGCTTCATGCAAATTAAAACCACCTACCTCTAACATTGTCACAAAACACCACCGGATAACTAATTTCCTTTCCGTCGAGTCTCATTCGATGCAAGACTGTCATTCCGTTCTCAATGTCTGCTTCAAACTGTCATTACAAATTGAATGAGTGACAGTAGGGTTTTGCAAGTTGTAGTTATGGTGTAAGCAAAATTAGTATCAGAACATCCATTCCTCCAAAATCCGCCTTGATGGATTGTCTTGATATTAACTATTTTTGTCACCCTTAGAAAATAGGATGTCGTTAGCTAATGAACTAAAGTTTACACCGCAAAATACGGATTTGAAGTTTCCTTAGTGAAATACGCAAGTTTTGAAGAACAGCGAAAGAGAGAGAGAGAGAGAGGGGGGGGAGGACAAAATCCGACTTGTGAGGGTCAGATGTGCTCTCCAAACCAAACTTGTGAGGTTGAAGTACTCTTCTTGCCAACTTTGTGAGGATTGAACCATAACTTATGAAGGATCCCTCACAAGTTGGTTTTTCCTCACAAGCGTGATTTCAGAAGGGAGAGAGGCAAAACTTCAAATTTAGTTTTGGACAGGTTTAGGTTAGGTCAAGTTAGGTTAGGTTGGGAAAGGCCAGGTGTTTTTTGAACCCCGACCCTCACAAGTTGGGAAATATGAGTCAGAGAGAGAGAGGGGGGGGAAGAGAGGGGGGAGGGAGAGAGAGAGAGAGAGAAAATGAGAGAGAGAGAGAGAGACCCTTTAATTCCAATTAGTTAGGGCTCCCCCATCGTGACTCACCTTATGACAGCCGCACCTTGAAATTTGGTTTAAAAGCATTTGTTTAGTTATACTGTGTCAATTTATGGAACGTAATTGTCAAGCTATTTTAAACACTAGAATAGACCTTCGATCCCTACAGCTGTATAAAGAGTTTGCATTCAACCCTCCTTTGGTGTTGTGTTTTTTTTCAATCAGCTGTTTGTAATCATAGAAAAGCTCTTCGAAAAATTCATCCTGTCTAAAATCAGAGATAAGAGCCTAGTCAATAAGTAGATTTAAACACGATCTCTACTTGATGTATGACATGCTTTAGGTAAGTTTTCTCAGAAAATTTTGATAGGGGAAATGTTTAAGGGAGAAAAACTTCAAAGCACCAAGCATTTTTGTACCTGTCATGACTCGTCAAATCCCAAATCACATCGAGCAGCGCAAAGTGATTTAACAAAGACCGTTGCAATAATACATCAAAAAGAAGGAAGGCCTGTTGCTTTTAAAGCAGTGGTGGATCGTGCAATGTGGCAACAACGTATACTCTCTCCATTGAACCTATGTGAAACAATCGATCTTCAGGAGGAGCAACTGCATTCCCCATGATATCGATACTTTTGCATAAGTTTAAATGGCAAAAAAGCATGGTTGCCAAATTGCACGAGCCGCCACTGTTTTAAAGTGTTCCTTAATGAAAAGCCAACACTTAAAATCCATCCTCATTCATTTTTACCCTGTAGATGCAGGCAATCAATAAATGAATAATTCAAATTATTTCATTTTACATGTAAATATTTTTCTTTCGATGTAAATATTTTTCTTAATCCCACTCTAGCGAGTAGTGGGAGTTTGATCCCTCCTCTCACTTGTAAACAGTGGCGTCGCGTGCAATTTGGCAACACTGTATTCTATCCATTTAAACTCATGTAAAATATCGAATTCAGGGGTTGCACAGTTCACAAGGAAAATTCGATATATTTAATGAGTTTAAATGGATCAGTTGCATTGTTGCCAGATGGCACGCGACGCCACTGCTTGTAAACAATCGTGTTTGGCTTTACACATGCCTTTCATTTACTTTCATCGTTTCAGTTTAGAACTATAGAGCGTTCGGTTTTAAGACATCGAATTACAGAGCCAATTGGAAATCTCTTTAATTCGAGTTTTTTCGAAACCGCTCTCTATAATTCGAAATGTTGCGAAATCAAAAATCCTTTATTGCAAAAAAAAGCCTTGTGCCCTCACTCCCCTCCCCAGTTTTATACTATCGAAAGTCCACTGTAGTATGAGAAATAACGCCAGACCATTCCAAAGGGTTATAGTGGCAGCTAGTGCAAAATTTGGCAACAATATTTTTCCTCTATTTGAACCCATGTAAAACAATCGATTCTAGCTGAAGCGCTGCTTCACTATAGAATCAATTTTTTTAACACAGAATCAAATGGAGGAAAACGTAATCGCATTGCACAAGTCGCCGCTGGTCTAGATGCGCTCACACTTCTGTAATGACGCCTCTTACGTTGCAAATTGTCCATCTAAACCCAAGTCAAAGGTCGAATTTGAGGGCACACAGTGGCGGCACTTGCAATTGGGCAACGTTGCATTTCGTCCGTCTAAATCCATGTAAAATATCGATATTAGAGAATGCACTTGGCGCCCTCGATATTTCTACCTATTTCATGACTTTAAACACAGAAAAAAATGGACGTGCTCCAGACACAAACTTTCCGTGTTCTAGACACGAACGTCGAACGTACTATTGACGAATTAAAGATCGTCGCGAGATTTTCACACAATTTCAGTTGAGGGTGTGAGTGGGGGACTGATCTGCAACGGCTCTCCGGCCCCACCCGCTCTGGCCGCTCCCCTGCAAGGTGTGAGGAGTATGAAGAGTGGCCGAACCGGAACCTTGAATGCGAAACTTAGCTCGTGAAAATCTCGCGACAATCTTTAATTCGTCGATAGTACACACCAGTAGGGGGATGCGTTCTGAGCGCAATCTATTTAGGTTGAGTTTGCGTCTGAAACGCATCCCGTCGTGTCCAGAACCTGAAATGTCTGTGCTCTGAGCACGTTACGTACTGGTGTGTGTATAGATCGTGTCAGGAGCACATCCTTTTAGGCGCACCGTTGGCACAACGTGCGCCTATTGAAATCGCCCTGATACTCAATAGAGTATACTACGCCCCCTTGTGATCAAATGGCGAAATGAGCTTTTTTGATGTCGTGAAATTTAGGTTGTGTCCTGTGTTTTTTTTTATGCTAATTTCATATGAAAAGTTAATGTTCTCCCAGCCACGACTGAATTCTGAGTTGGTTGGGAGTAATTTCATGTTCATTGATTGACGTTTTTTTAAAGTTATTCTATGTCAAAAAATTTTCCCAAACCCCACTTTTTGATTATTTCAAATTGTCCCGGTATATATTCTAGGTGATCAAGAGAACCAATCATTTGCCGTTCTGAATGTTGTTTTTTTGCATGTAAATGCAATTTTATAATTAATTATAGCGTGTGGTCAAACGCAAAACGGAAAGTCCCTACAGCAAGAACTCTGAAGATTCCTTATCTCAATACTCAGAATTCTCATTTAATTACCAAAAGTTACTGCGCATCGAAGAGGATCTCTTATTATTTAGCCCTGATGTCGTTGTTTCCATAGTGGTCCCTGCCCTCTCCTCCATATTTTCTTTCAACTTTCAGCCATTTGTTTACGCTCAACGTAATAAAATTACTCTGCTTGCGTTTATAGTAGCTATGACTCGTGAATTGGTAAGAGTTCAAAGGTTCAACAATGGGACCTCTGAATAGTGTGATGTGCTGATTTGCTTTATTTTTCCATCATATGTTGTTATTGTACGTGAAATTTCTTAGTCCTATTCGAAACGAAACAAGAAAATGCGTCTTATTTCTCTACCTCTACTTTTTTGGTTTTTGAAGGTCCTAAAGGAAGTCAGCCCTCTTTCAATTTTAAAGGAATGTGCTTTGCGGTCAAATTTTCTGACATTTTATTTAGTCTGGCAACTCCCGTCAAATGACCTAGCGCTTCAAGGCATCATTTATTCAATGCAGTTATTTCGCTCTTTCTCTATTTACAAGTAAATTTCTAGTACTCCAGGAATTTCCTGATTTCTTATGCTCCCTTTATGCTACATCTGTTGTACTACCTATGTTGATTTAAGCTGTCACTCTCCTAATATGTCTCAAAGTATCTTGAGACACTCAAACTGGTTCCTTAATCATATAGTTTGGTAGTCCGCTAACCTTTGACAGTCACCTATTTTGTCGGAGATCATCATCAGTCATGCCTAAAAGTTTAGTGCTTAGACTTTTGTACAAAATTGAGATTGCGACTCACAATTTGGTGACAGTTAAGTTAGCGTCATATGATGAAATATTAATCAGCGCTCCATTTCTTTCTGAAATTTGTGTTACGGAGTCAATTTCTTCTGAAAATTATGTCAGCGTACGTGCTGTTTTTACTTTCTCACTCTAATAAAATTATAAAAATTGAGAAAGTATTGCAATGGCGCAGAGATTTTCAAGGTATTTTGTTGCGATAGCTGGCCTCTCACGACAAAGTCAATCATGATTTATTCAAAGTAATGGCCTCTTATCATGTCTAATACCATCCATAAGAACATCCTTCCATCATACTTTCATATTTCTTAACCCTTTTAAGTATTTTACTTAGAGAGATTTATGCAAACAAAATCTGTGGCGTCTGTCTGTCAGTCCGTCAGTCCGGCTGTCCGTCAGTCCGTCAGTCCATACCTAGGCATAACTTTTGAACCATTGATTCTTATGCATCCAGATTTTGCACAGTTATTGCTTTTTAGATTCTCTAGAGGTACTTTTTTTGTTTCTTTGAAATTTTAACTTTAGGGTAGTTAGGGGGAAAAAAATGATTTTCATTAAAATCAATGGTAAAATGGAAAAAAATGAATAAAATTGGAATAATTCAAGTTTGGCTCAATCAATTTTGATGAAAGTTAGAAAAAAAAAAATCTTTTTTCAGCCTACTAAAGAATAAACCACTTATGGTTCCTTTATTTATTCCTTAAAACTTTTTAAAAAAATCAAAATAAACGCGCTCGAGCCAAAAAATAGAATTATCGTGAGGAATCAATCTTAAAACTTGGAGTCAATCAATAATGGCTCCATGAATTTTGATAAAACTTTGTACACACAATCTATTATCAATAAACTTAAATATTTTCCTCTCTGCATCACCAAAAACAACCGATAAAACCACTTCAAGAGGTAATATAAGTGTGATTGAGCAAAAAATTTGGGATTAAGAGCAAATAAAAATATAATCCTATTATTTTGGATAGTTCAGGATTGGTTCAATCAATTTTGATGAAAGTTAGCAAAAAAAATCTACATCCAGCCTACTATAAAATAAACTACTTGTAGTTACAATATTCAATCCTCAAAACTGTTGAAAAAATCAAAGTAGGTGCGCTCGAGCCAAAAAATGGAATTATCGTGAGAAATTAAGTCATCTTAAAACTTGGAGTCAATCAATAATGGCGAGATGAATTTTCATGAAACATTTTACACACAATCTACTATCAAAGTACTAACATATTTTCCTCTCTTGATCACCATACACAACCGATTAGACCTTTTCAAGAGGCAATATAGGTGCGATTGAGAAAAAAATAGGGGTATATAAGCAAATAAAAACATAATCTTATTATTTCGGATAATTCAGGTTTGGTCCAATGAATTTTGACAAAATCTGGCAAATAAAATCTACAATTAGTTGACTAAAGAAAGTAGCCCTTACATTTACAATAGACAACCTTTATGAGAGTTTAAAAAATCAAAATAGCGTGTTCGACCAAAAAAAAGAATTAAAGTGAGGAATTAATTTTAAGCTTGGAGTCCATCATTAGGTAATGGGATGGATTTTGACAAAACTTTGCACAAACATAATGTGTTAAAAAAATACACTAATCACTGCACTGTGTGCACTAAAATATTTTTCTGGTACAGTCCTCATAAAACCTTAAGACCGTTTTGAGGGGCAATATAGGTACGATCGAGCAAAAAACTTTTTTAAACTAATTGTAAGCAAATATTAAGACAAACATAATATATTTGGAATAAGTAATTCAAGTATGACTCAATTAAGTTCGATGCAAATTACATAGTTTGCAACCAGCCTAGGCAGACATTTCTTTAGGATAGAAATTACGGCTCTCAATTAGCCTTCAAATAACAAAATAGGCAACTATTCCTACAGCTTCTCTACAAGATTGCAAACTCTTCGAATTGAAGGCAAATTATGTCCGGAGGTGAAAAAATTTGAGCTTGCGGGGGGGATGGGGGGCTCCCCCATAATTCTTTAGGGGGGTTTGGGGGTCTCCTCCAGAATTCTTTAGGGGGGGCTGGGGGGCTCCCCCCGATAAAAAAGGTGTGAGAAAGTGTTCGTAGGGTTAACAGTTTATTTACTGAAACTTGAGTGAGCGCACAGTTTTGAGCAAAACATCTTCAAACGCTATAAGAAAAAAAGAAAAAACGTCATTGGAGAAGATGCGGAAAATTTAGTGAGCGGCTATACTTTTTCTGAAAATTAAAGTCGTGCACCACAATTTGTGAAAATTAAATTATTGCGCTTTTTTTTTGTTGCAAAATGACTCAACGCGCCATGTCTTTCTGAAAATTGTGTAATCTCATCAAATTCTTCTAAAAATTATTTAGCGCATCGGTTTTTACTGATACTGAGGTGAGAGCGCTAATTTGAGCCAAAAATATTTTTAAAGCTAATAATCAGAATTAGAGACTGATTAGGTGTGTTGAGGTTGGATCAGTCATGCCTAAAAATCTAACGCTTAGACTTTTGCACAAATTGAGTTTGCCCTCACAATTTGGGTTTCAATTAGGGGAGCGTCACATGATGAGAAATGAGTCAGCGCTCCATTTCTTTCTGAAATTTGTGTTACCGAGTCAATTTCCTCTGAAAAATTTTGTCAGCGTACGTGCTGTTTTTTACTGAAACTTGAGTGAGCGCATAGTTTTAGCAAAAATATCTTCAAACGCTATAAGAAAAAAAGAAAACAAGACGGAATTGGAGAAAATGGGGAAATTGAGTGAGCGGCTATACTTTTGCTGAAAATTAAAGTCGTGCACCCAATTTTGGGGAAAATTAAGTTAAATTGCGTTAGCGAGTCAATGTCTTCTTAAAAAAGGGTGGCATTATGCAATACATTTATTAAAAATTTTTTTGTGAGTATTTGATTGTTCATTACGTACGTTTAGTGATGTGCAGTAGGAAATTCGAAGGGTTTGTTCAATGATTGTCTGTAGTGGTCCTACCCCCCCCCAAATCGCCGCACACAGGTTCGGACCCTAACTTTTGCTGGATAATTTTTTTTGAGATGTTGGAAAATTCAAAGGGATTGTTCTAAGATTGTCCGGAGTGGTTCTACACCCCCCCACACTCGCCGCACACAGGTTCGGACCCTAACTTTTGCTGGACAATTTTTTTGAGTTGTTGGAAAATTCAAAGATTTGTTCTAAGATTGTCCGTAGTGGTTCTATATCCCCTCCCTCCTCCAGCGCCGCACACAGGTTCGGACCAAAAATTTTGCTGGACAATTTTTTGAGTTGTTAGAAAATTCGAAGGGATTTCTTAAGATTGTCCGTTGTGGTTCCCCCCCTCCTACACTCGCCGCACACAGGTTCGTACCCTACCTTTTGCTGGAAAATTTTTTTGAGTTGTTCGAAAATTCGAAGGGATTGTCCTAAGATTGTCCGTAGTGGTTCTCCCCCCCCCCTCTACACTCGCCGCACACAGGTTCGGACCCAAAATTTTGCTGGACAATTTTTTTTGAGTTGTTGGAAAAATTTAAAGATTTGTTCTAAGATTGTCCGTAGTGCACTGAAAAAAAATTGTATGAATTAACAATTTAATTGTTCAGAATGGGGCCCTCAATTAGTTTTGTTAATTCAACAAAACGAAATGGCGAATCAACAAAATAAGATTGTTAAACTGACAAAATAGATTGTTGAATCAACAAACAATTTGTTGAATCAACAAAAAATTTATTGATTCAACAATGTGTTTTGTCAGTTTAACAATCTTATTTTGTTGATTCACCATTTCGTTTTGTTGAATTAACAAAACTAATTGAAGGCCCCATTCTGAACAATTAAATTGTTAATTCATACAATTTGTTTTTTTTCAGTGTGGTTCTACATTCCCTCCCTCCTCCACTCGCCGCACACAGGTTCGGACCCAAACTTTTGCTGGACAATTTTTTTGAGTTGTTAGAAAATTCGAAGGGATTGTCCTAAGATTGTCCGTAGTGGTTCTCCCCCCTCTTACACTCGCCGCACACAGGTTCGGACCCTAACTTTTGCTGGACAATTTTTTTTAGATGTTGGAAAACTCGAAGGGTTTGAGATTGTCCGTAGTGCCCCCCCCCCCCCACCCGCCGCATACAGGTTCGAAATTGAACTTTTGCTGTAAAATTTTTTTTGAGATGGTGGAAAATTCGAAGGGATTGTTCTAAGATTGTCTGTAGGGGCTCTACACCCCCTCACTCGCCGCACACAGGTTCGGACTCTCACTTTTGCTGCACAATTTTTTCTGAGGTGGTGGAATATTCGAAGGGTTTGTCCCGTATAAGATCGTATGTAGTGGTCCTAACCCCTACCCACTCGCCGTATCCAGGTTCGGACCCGGTTTTTTGCTGGACACATTATTTTTGAGATGGTGGAAATGGAATTTGACTTATGAGGACCAAATTTGCTCAAGGTGCGCCTTCTCTGACACTGTAGTGTCAGAACTATCTGCTTGTTTTTTCTGTGAATGGACTAAATCCAGCATTGACAGATTGCACGCTCTGCCGCTGAGGGCACAGTCAACAAAGTTCATTCTCTCCGGTGGGTTTTCACAGCTAAAATACGGCATCACAAGATCGCACGCTCTCCGCAGATAGATGTTGTAAGAGGATTGTGTAACTCTTATTTTCCGTGAAAAGTAATCGATGGCTTTTAAAAGAATGAAAATGTTGGCAATGATTCCTCGAGAATGGAGCTCCTGCAAAGTTTTGCCGTGAGCAAATAATAGACTATCAATTCCCCGTGTAAAATGCTGCGAAAATAACGGAGAGACCATGGAAAAAGAGTAAGACTCACTGTCACTGCCCGCGGAGAAAACTAAGCTGAAAGTTCAGATGGATCACCCGTGTATGGTATATATGTACATAAGCACTCTTTACAACGACACTTACGTTTGTTGCACGCCCAAACAAAAGAACAGAACATTGAAATAAGAGCCGTCTTTTTCGCTCATAGCGTATAACATATAGAACTTTTCTGGTGACACCACCGTGTTCCTTGCGCTTGCGACACAATCTATAAGAATCAACCTTGTGAATCAAATTCACTATTTGCGAAACCAAATTCAAACCCCTTGTTGTTCCAATTCGTAGGATTTGTACGGGATCCACCCCCCGTCCGGGGGAAAACCTTTTTTATACTTACCGGACCAACTTTGATGAAGGCAATGGGGAGTTTGGATTTCTTTTCCATCTACGCAGAAAATGTCGAATGTCCATTGTAAAAAAGGTTTGTATAAAAATGAAATTAAAACTTAAAAAACAAAAAACAAAAAACAAAAAACAAAAACAAGAATTTGGCACCGGTCACTTTTGACTGGTATTTTATTGACTGAAAATTTAGTGCGTGAAATTCAATGGGGTCATGAAAATAATTTTCATGCCAACATAGGAGCAAGAAAAATTTTAATCGCATCTGTTCCGAGTTTCATCCATTAATCGAGCGCCATGAAAACTATCGCATAAAATAATTTTTCTGACCTCCATCGGTTTCCAGAAAAGCCCCTCCCCCCTCATAACTACGCCCGCCCATAGATGATAAGAAAATATGAAATAATTAAAATTAAAATAAAAATAAAAAATAAAAAATATATAAAAAAAAAAATCCTTGGAACAAATTTCTGAGTAATTGACATTGTAACCTTCTTATACAGCCGTCTTCACTCCCTATTTTTTTCAAAGTTTAATTTTAGTAATGATGTATGGATAAGTTTACTATGTGACCACCGTGCGGTAGTGAGCACGATTAAATCCCTTCTTTATTTCCTTCTACGAAAAGAGTAAAGATGCTGCAACGCGGAGGTGAGCTTAAATCTTTCTTTCGATGTAGAAATATAGAAAACAAAGAAGGATCCGGAATGAAACTGCCTTGACTATGCGTTTTCAAGTAACAGTGCTGCCATTTTTATAAAATGTTTCATCCATGAGCAAAAACCAAAAGTTTTGATAGTACAAAATGCACACATAGCTGCGCGGAGGAGTGCAGAGGGTTGCCTATTTTGATCGCTCGAAGATTGACCAAATTACTCGAATTTTTAACCGTCAACACTTAAAGGATATATTATTTAGAACAAAATGCTTTAAATTAATGAGTACAGAACTATTATGTTGAATTTAGTGCTGTTTTTGTTTTTGTTTTGTTTCCCCCCCCCTTCCCCCGAACCCAACAAAGAAAAGGTGGTCGCACATTTTTGGAGCATGCGATATTAATTGTATGTTTAAATTTAAGGGTCAGTTTAGATATAAAAACCTCAGAAAATAACGATTAACGATGGTAGCTTTAAATACTTACGAAATCCACTCCTAAACTCAAAACATGTTTTTTAAACGCGCGGTCGAAATGATGACAATACTGGTCACTAATAGTGGGAGATTCCAATCGTAATTTTGTAATTATTTCGTTGCTTGAAAAGTAGATTCACAGAGTGGCTAAACACAAGAGGAGTGATCAACATCCGATTAAATGGTACTTTAACACCTGGTGACAGCGGTGCCGAAGGCAAGTCGTCTCTCATTGGCCAATTCTTGATGGAGTGACAACATTTTCAGATGGGAATTTCCCATAATATTAGTGCCCGACGCGACGCCGCCAAAACGATCGCGCGTTTCAAAGTATATTTTGAGGTCGGGAGTGGATTTTGTAAGTTTTTAATGCTACCATCGTTATTTTTGAAGGTTTCCACATCGGAATTAACCCTTAAATTGCTCATAGTAAAAGTGTGCAACAGCCTCTTTATTGTCGATTTGGTATTCAGTTGAAATTTTACATCTACATGTACTTTTTAAAAAGCTGCAAACAGCCCAGGACGTTCGAAAACTGTTTTCCTTTCTTAAAGGGATAGATGTGGATGCACTTTAAGACAGAGCTTGCTTCAGAAGTGGAGGCGAAACACAACCTATAATCTTCGGCGAATTTCCGATGTTCATTCTTTCAGATCTGAGATAACGCTATACCTATCTCAAAAACCAGTACAACTATTTTGTAATAATTTCCAATTCCGTCATTCTGTTTACATAGGGACATAATTCCAGGAACTGGAAAGCAGATTGTTGTTTGTTTGCTTTGTAAGCGCACTATACACTATAAAGGGATGAAAATGCTCCTTCACGTAAGTATACATAGAGACAACCAATATCAATGGTACGCAGTAAGTGCTTTATTACCTACATAGGAATATAGAGCGCAATTGCAAGCACGTAGCCAGGATCTCGTTATAAGTTTTCTTTCTCAGAAATGGGTATTAACCTGCCATATTACTGGCATAAGCGTCCATGAAATAAACAGCATGTTACATATAGGGTGTGCCAAAAGTATATCTAGACTAACGCTGTAACTTCAAAGCTAAATAAGGTAGCGAAATGCGATTGAACTCATTTAAAACATCAAATAATTTTCAATCTATTAACGTCAAGATGAGCTCATTTGCTTAAATATTGCGACGAAATTATGACAGTTTGAAAAAGAAAGAAAAGTTTACCCCCTACGGACCCCCCACCCCCCCTCCCCGGAGGGAGGGAGGAGATAGATTTTGGGGCTTTCGCATACAAGTTCAATCAGTTCGATGAAACAGAGAAGTCTTTGAGCCAGCGTTGCCAGATCGAGGGTAAAAAGCCGTATCGTCCCCATTTAAATCAATGTAAAGCGTACGGCTTTTTCACCCCAATCTGGCAACACTGCTTTGAGCCGAAATCCACCGCCAATGACAGGTGAGATCAACTGTTGCGCAAGCTGAAGCCGGCAAAATACCCCACCGATGTTCGTCCAGCAATCCTCCGCTGTTGCTAGTGGCGTAAACTTGGGATTTTCATTGAGGGGAGGGGGGGCGGGGGGACCAACTTTTGAGAGATGCACTATGGGGGGTCAGGAGGGACACTCCCCAGTGAGAGGGGGGTCCGGGGATCCTCCCGCGGAAAAATTTGAAAATTCAGGCTCTCTCAGACGTTATTTTAAGCAATTTTATCGCGTAAAAATGCCACCAAATTTAAACAAAATAAAAATAGATTTTACGTTTATTTTCTTCATTTCTTGGGCAAAAAGGGAATTATTCAGTTTAGACTTTTAGCTTATTGATGAAGCTGATATTTCTAGACTTTGGGAAACTGTTCCTCACGGTCAGAAGTCTTATGGAAATTTAAAACTGCAGTAAATGTAGGTAATGCTCCGTTCAGTGGCGTAAAATTTGAGATTTTTTTGAGGGGAGGGGAGGGGGTAGCAAATAGTTCGATACTTTGGGGAATCTGGGGGGACACTTTCCACTCTTTCCAGTAATAGGGGGTTCTCTCAGATTATATTTTAAGCAATTGAATCTTTCAAAAATAACCAACCGACAGAACAGAAGTTATAGTATTCCCAATGTATATTTTATTTATTTCATTGAAAACAGAGGAATTTTTCACTTTAGATTTATTTTAGGCGCAGTTTCAGGGTAAAATATAGCCACTTATTCTTGCCAGTTTTCGCTTCTCGGTTCCTGTAATTATTCCTTTCTTTCTTTATTTGTTTGTATTTTTCCGTCTTTTCTTTTCTCCCTCCCTCTTTTTTCCTCCTATATTTTTCATCAAATAATTGGGGGGGGGGGGGGGGCAAAATGACACCTTGCCACACTCCTCAAATATTGGAGGGGCAAAAAAGCCATGCCCCCCTAAGATTACGCTACTGGCTGTTGCAAAACAAATCCTTCAAACAACTTCATCAATCATCATCATTTTCATTATTGACAGTTTCAAAACAACACAGGTAGATCCAGGAAATTGTCATTCTCTCTCTCTCCTCTTCCTCTGGCCATTTGAACGCATGTTTTTGAAAAGGATAGAAGATGGGATGAAAATTGCGTGCCCCTAATCTGTCTTTTTCTAACACACACGTTCGATTGAAAGTAGAGAGAGAGAGAGAGAGAGAGAGAGAGAGAGAGAGAGAGAGAGAGAGAGAGAGAGAGAGAGAGGAGAGAGAGAGAGAGAGAGAGAGGGAGAGGGAGAGAGGGAGAGAGGGAGAGAGGGAGAGAGAGGGACAGATTCTTGGATCCGCCAATAGGAAACAACTTTCGTCGTGTTTATTTTTGAATTCTGGGAAAGTGCCATTTATGTTACCTCACCTACCTGTTTGATCAAACTACCTTTGAGCGTGTGCGACAGAAAGCATTGCGCATTGCTTTTAGATGCATCAACCTCTCTATTCAAGTGTAGATGCGAGCGAAAATTAACTATCTAGCTCACACAGTCAATACACATTGCTCAACAACGTTTGGGAAACAAAGTATCACCAAGAAGAAAAAACTCCTTGTCAAATCTCAAAGAGCAAAGATTATTTGGTCGGCTTTTCGTTGGAAAGGAACCTGGTTTCTGGAACCAGCTACACACATACATACATACATACATACATACATACATAGGGAATCAATCGTACCGTTGTTTCGCGTTTGTTTCGCCTCTTCCTCCCATTAAAAAGCCACCCAATCACAGGCAAACATAAAACGACTGTTGTGTTTCTCTTTGAAAACGGCAGAGGGTGCACGCATCAGTGAGGAGTAAACAAAGGCGAGCGCGAATTGTTAGCGTTTTCCTTTCTCCTCCTCCGTCACAAAACAAGAAGAATGTAAATAACGCAGCTTGAACGCGATGATGCCGTTTTCTGGAGATTCCTACGAATTGTCCTCATTCAATCGATGTAAAATTTTCTAATTTTATATTTGCCAAATTCGGCAACACTGCTTGAACGTCCGCGCGCGAGCTCGAATTGTTGGGCCGTATCCCCGGATCTGCCCCCGAAAAACAAATACACGCAATGTGCGAGGTACAACATCAAAGACGAGGAGGCTGAACTTTAGAAACACTTAGCAGTAAGGAGGCGTTGTTGCCAAGTCGGGCAATTTTATTGGCAACAGCTTGCTCTCTGAACGAACTGTTCTGCAGCCTATTGATACTGACAGATTCTGGGCCTTTTTGTTTTTTGTTTGTTTTTTTTTTTTTTTTTTTTAAATTGCAAGTACCCTGAAAAAACTTTAAGTAAAACCGATGCCGATTTTGAAAAGTCCTATAGTTTTACTGGAGCAAGTTGCGGTTGTACTGAAGCACTACTTCGATAGAGCCAAAGCAAAAAAAAGAGGCTGTTACTTGAGAGAAGCATTGCTTTGGTACACCTGCTACTTTCTTCAGTACATCTGCAACTTTTGCTATAACGAAGCTATAATCTAAAAGGCTGCTTTGGCTGTACTTGAAATTTGCTTTTTCAATGAATATGAAAGGTTCTTTTCCTAGCTTTTGATCGCTTTTTCATCAGCGTCTTCTTTTGGAGCTGTTTTGATTACCTGGTTTTTTAGAGGCGGATATTATTCACTTTGATGATGCCAGGCTCGATGTTTAAAATTAAAAAGACTGATAAAGTGGTAGTCTCAGAAGTGTATAGGCGCATCTAGATCAAGAGTCTTTGAAATTTTCCAACGTTATTTCTCATATTACTTCTTGTATAAATAAATTTTCTTGAAAAAGCCCCGTGAAAAGCGTACGTGAATAAAATACAATTCTAATGAGACCAAGTTTTTAACGATCCGTCTCACGGTTGCGGAGGAAATGAATAGGAATCATCGAGCACGCGCGAACTCCGGTTTTTGCGATATTTCGTCAATCTGAAGCAAATTTTTGGCCGTTACTCTCTCAGATTGACATTAAATAAAAATCGCTCTCGTCAGTCACAGCTCTGTGAAACGCTGAACCCAAATATATACCACACTTATGGGTTTTATTCTACGGTGTGTTCACATAATCGGTGGACATTTTCGAAGATCCACGAAAACGCAGTTTTGAGCTGTTTCGTGTATAATAAGCGGTAGTGTACCCTCCCAGGTCCCATCGGTGTTTTCTTACTGGGCCTGTGCGGCTACCGCCGCTTATGATCAAAATGAATTTGAACGTTGACTTATCTTTGAAAAACGCGATTTAAAATAGAAAAGTCAAGGTTGTATAGGCATAAGTTTTATATGTTATCTGAACGGGTGAGAATTGAAAATAATCGCCAAATAGTAACGGTAATAAGCTACGCCTACATTTCTGAAGCGAACTCTACGCATGAAAGTCTCATTATTGACTGTCAGGAAGAACAAAGAGGACTAAGAGGAAGGATCTGTTGAATATTTTTTCAACCGTTTTTTTTCTTTCTTTTTTTTCCTTCATATTAACCCTTTAGTACCACGAACGCAATTATTTAAACTGTATAATTTCACTCAATTTCATTCCATCGTATTATTGACAATGAATGAATTTAAAATGTGGAAATGAGGAGAAAACTGTATCATTGAGCGCCTAGAATTGAAGACCACCATACCCCTATCGTCAAGTAATGTGTCTTATTTTCTATCCTATGCGTGAATTTCATTTCTGCCGAAATAAAATTCACAAAAATGTCTCTGAGCACAACTTTAGCGATGAGAGTGGAATAGCAGTACATGGGGGTGACGTGAGAGTAAGAGAGATAGTTCGGAATCAGTGACGTAGCGTGCAATTTGGCAGCGTGGTATTTTGTTCATTTAAACCCATGGAAAAGATCGAATGCGAAGGCGTTCACCGAACACCCAACACTTCGATCTTTTTCATGGGTTTCAATGGACGAACTGCAACTTTGCCAAATCGGGGAGTTGCCCGATTCCCTCCCAAGATTCCCTCCCGATTCCGATTCCCTCCCGTGACGATCTCCGATTCCCTCCCGGTGTCGAGTAAATGAAAGAAAATGACAACGTCGCAACAACAAGTTTAAGGAATAAATAATAGTTTGGATCGTAAGTTGATAAGAAGTACAAAATCACAAGATAAGAATAATACAAGTGCGAAAAACCGGCCAATTATCCTAAAAAAAGAATGAGTTCCTCGAAGAAACCATCAAAAACCTCCCCGAAAACTGTGACGACGAGGCTCTCTTAAAATATATTCGAACGGTCTCATACAGGAATTCTCCGAATGTTTTTTATGAGTTTGTAATGTACGTTTAAGTTTCAAATTTTTGACGCATCGGGCTCCATACACCCGTACAGTGAATTTTAAGACTTCAGTTTCCTAATTTTTTAACATTATCTTCATCCGGCAGCCATGATAAAGGTTCAGGGGGGGAGAAGGTTTTCAAATTTTGCTTTATGATTGTCAGACGCGGACTGGCCCACCGGGACACCGGGGGATTTCCCGGTGGGCCGCGGCCCTTTAGGGCCGGTTGGATCGTGACAGGGAAAAAAAGATTTAAAAAGGGAAAAAGAAGAAAGAATGGAAGAAAGGAAGAAAATGGAAAAAAAGAAGAGAGAAGGGAAAGAAGAAATAAGGAAAAACGAGAGAAAAGATAAAAGTGAGGCCGGGCATGTATTTGTACTAGGTAAATGTGGGCTGCGGGCCGATCATTCGATTATTTAGGGCCGAACCGGGCCGATCATTCATTAGATTTTTTAGGGCCCAAAAAAAAAAAAAAAAAAAAAAAAAAAAAAAAAAAAAAAAAAATAAATAAATAATAAATAAATAAATAAAAAAAACTGATAAAACTAAGATGAAATGGCAGTCAGTCTCAACCCTGCAAAAACGCAGAGAGTCAGCGATCATGTAATAATGAAATTGATGACCCAAACATGCTTCAGATTGTTGTTTTTGACTGTGAAAATACCAAGATTTTCTCGGGGGGGGGGGGCAACCCCCGAGTTGCGACGTTGCCATTTTTTTTTCATTTACTCGACACCGGGAGGGAATCGGGAATAGAAGATCGTCACGGGAGGCAATCGGAATCGGGGGAGGGTGGGGGGAGGGGGGGGGGGGGGAATCTTGGGAGGGAATCGGGCGACGCCACCAAATCGCACGCTTCGCCCCCAAATCGCACGCTTCGCCACTGTTCGGAATGCTCAAAGAACTTTTTCACCGGATTACGTCATCACTAAAACCGTCTATGGCAACAAAATGCAACGGGCAAAAAATGTAGGTTAGATTATAGACTGCCCCCATTGTCAAATGTGCACTGTGGTGCGCCCAATGAGCTGCGATGGGACGGTTAAGCGATCGAAAACACTATTAAGAAAATGTATATTTTCTCTACGCATGTAGAAAGTAAATTTTCTTACGCGCGATATTTTGACATTTTAGTATACTCTTAATTATGAGCTCCGGAGTGAGAGGAGGCATGAATGCATGCAAACGTTACAAACATTTTGAAACTAAATACTCGCTGAGGTGGGAAGGCAAAAGCTTTCGTTTCCTTTCCTCCCTTGAAAATGCCGCGCGCGCCAATGTCATCACTGCTCGAAAATCAACAATGACGGCAGACGGTGGCGCCGCATACTCCTCAAAAAATCTCAGCCGATGTATAATGTATATAACGCGGCACAATTATGTCATTCCAATAGATATAGATTTGACAGTGGATTTAACCTGCGCGTCGCTGCTTTTAAACAGGGTTGCCAAAGTTTTGGGACCAAATTTTAACCCTTCACTGCATGGGATTTTTTTTTTTTTTTTTTTTTTTCAACCAAAACTGGATTTTCCGATTCACTAGGTGGTCACATATATGGGAAAAATAGCAAAAAAAAAATAATTAGACAGTTTTTCGGTAAAAATTCTCATTTTTCCATTTTTGTCTCGTTTTTTACATGTGCTATAACACCATAAAAAATGGCGGGAAAAGAAAAAAAACTTTTATTTTTCAAAATGTTCAAAAAAATAAGAGTTTTTTACTTTGATTGGATTTTTCAAAGAGCAAATGCCAGAAGCTTAGTAAAAATACTGGAATTGGGGTTGAATTGGATACGGGGGCAAATTTTCCCCCAACCATGATTTCTTTTTTTTAATGCATTATAATGAGTGCTGGTGGTCTTTTGAAAAATGTTTGAGCCCCTTTTTATGTTTCCTTATAATGTGACACTGGTGATACGATTTGAAATAAGTCAAAATATACATTACAAATGTCTGATATAGGGCTTTTTACATTATGTGACACCGGTGTCGCACACTATGCAGTGAAGGGTTATAACCCGTCTCTCGAATTTTCCTTGAAACTTCCTCGACTTGAAACCCCGACGAGCAAAACTCTGAAAATACCGTACTTATGTCACCGACGTTCATAACGCCGACGCACTATAATCTGAGGTTGCTAAAAAGTATGGCAAAAAATCAGGAAGTAAACGCTCTTCTAATATATCATTTAGAAATTTTCAAGGCCAATTTTAATAACAGAGAACACTTTTAACAAGTAATTTGAACCTAGAAATGCCACTGGAAAGTTTTAAGTGAAACTTAAAAGTTCAAACACGATGATTTCAGATTACTTTTTGTCACTGATTTTTTGGCCACTTTATCTCGATATCAGACTATAGTGTGACGGTCAATAGCGCCGATGACAGAATACTTGTCGTTTATAATAACGTCATGCATTCCAGCAAAGAGCATATGTTTGACGTTCATATCCCAAACATGGTGATGAATGAGAAAGTGAAAAGAAAGAAAAGAAAATATGAAGACAAAGAAGCGTTGAATTTATTTCATTTTGATCCGACACAATGCGCGGACTAACTATCGCAAATTGCGGGACAAATAAAATAATAATCCAAAGCCAATCAGAGAAGTTTTATTGATCCAACTATAAACTTGATATACTCTCCACCGTTCTTGATGGATATGCGTCTTACTTTAATCAAGTATAAAAACTTCAAACCTCATACAGAAACGTCTTAGAAGGAAATGATCACAAACAACCTTCCGAACTTTTATTTGCAGAACTTGAGTGCCTACTTTGTGTACTCATTGATGATTCGTTTTCTTTTACTCTAAAGTGTTTAATTAAGTTCGCTGAAAATGTAATTAGAAAAAATGCGAGTTTTACCTTTAAAGAGTTCGGTATAAACGTTGACTTACAACAAAAACGACGATGGTGTATCACACGGCTGAAACTTTGCCAAATTGATTTATCTTTCTGAGTGCTTTTTCAGTTTCTGCGTGCGCGATTTCAAATGTCTGATTTTGAAGTCAGGCATTTTTTTCTCCTTTTTTTTTTTTTTTTTAAGTCGCCAATATGGTCACAAGAATAGATGAAAAACACAAAAATTTTGTACTGATTTGAACGCAGCAAGAAACATATTTTCAAATATGGACTAAAAAACTAAAATTCTTTTTGATTCACTGGAATTCTCAATAACTCCTCACGGATGAAAAGAAATTCCCTCTTGGAGTCATCAAAATTCATATATTGATCCAAAAGATCGTTCTAAAAATTCATGGGAGAGAATCGTTGAATCAATAAGCATCTTATTTATTTACGAAAGAATTTCTCGATAGTCCATATTATAACACTTCCCTAGCAAAAATGGTCCCTACAGGTCCATAAGATCCGTAACCTATTCAGTGGCGAAGTGTGTTATTAGGCAACGTAGCATTTTCTCCATTTGAACGGATACAAAAGATCGAATTCGGTGGTCATCGCCGATTCCTTCTAGTTCGATAGTTTTCATGAGTTTAAATGGTCCAAGTGCAACATTGCCAGTTTTCACGCTTCGCCACTGAACCTATTCCCTACGTACAGAGTATGGATCGTTATGGATAAGTACGGATATCGTATGGGTATACGAGTTGGTATCCTTGCAATTCCATACATATCCATATGGATCCATATACATCCATACTGTGTACAGGGAATTAGTTATGGACCTTATGGGCATGTATGGACCATTTTTGCCAGGATTTCCGTCAGTAGCGGCCCGTGAGATTTGGCAACCATGCATTTTTCCCACTTAAACTTAGGTAAAAAATCGATTCAAGCGGAGGCTGGCAGCCTCCTCGAGTTTCGATTGTTTTCCATGTATTTAAATAGGATAAAAACACTGTTGCCAAATCGCACGAGCCGCCACTGATTTCCGTCCTTCTAACCAGAAATTCTCCGTTTGAGTCTTTGAGTTTTTTGTACAATTGGCAACACTATAACTGACAAAGCACACTTTGGCAACTTTTTGCAAACGGAATTCATTTATCAAGAGAATTTCTGTGTACAAGTTGTTAATCCAATCTTCATCTTTCCCTGGCTGGCGAATACACACATATTTTCATGAATAAAAGATACGGAGAGCGCACCCATACAGCGACTCCTAATTACATTTCTCTGTTGCTACAGCTGCACCTTTTTTTCTGCAGTTTTCACCTCTAGCTAACAGCTGAATTTGTTTCGATCCTTATCCATTTTTCAAACTGCGCTTTTCTATATACTCTCCTCTCTGTTTCTTGGCCGCACTTTGATTCTTACTCTGAGCACGCCGGGGAAAAAAAGACGGACGAGCGATTTATCTTTGAGACCGCACTTTTTGAACGTGCCAAGGACTTTAAAGCTCTGAAAAGTTACTCTTCACACCCTCGAGGTTTCAAAGGTAAATCTCAGAGATACCACTGCATGCACGTCAAAAGAGTTCGGTCGGAGATATTTGTGGTTGAGAAAACTTTGTTGAAGCTTCATTCAATTTTAAAACAAACACTCACAGGTCACCTTATATGGGCCACTTCAGCACACCGCGACATGATGCCATTGTTCCTTTCTTAAAGTTTGACGTTTGAGATTTGTACGGTTAAAAATTCGAATTAATACTGATTGTGAGTGAAAAAGAGGAAACATTTTCAAACCTATACGAAAAGTAGCTGATTTCTTTTGCCAGTCATAAGCATGAAAAGTAGCGTTTTTTTTTTTTTTTTTTTTTTTTTTTTTTTTCTTCTTCTTTTTTTAACGAATACAAATTTTATTTCTTGAAGCAAAACAACTCATGTATTTTTTATTTCCCTATTCTTTGATTATTTATCTATTAATATAATTCATTCATTCATTCGTGTCCCCCCCGGTTAATTTTCCGTGAAATTTCAATGAACTGTCATGCGGTGATTTGTCTCGCAGTGAACAATAAAGTGATTAAAAATCATAATGTTGTTGTAATAAAACTGCTTATTCCATCCATTCCTTGCAAAAAAATGAATTAAAATTATAAAATAAACTAAATAATAAAGTTTGCTAACTCCTAGTCCTTTTATTAATATTTTATCTTATTTTGTTTCCTTCATTTTTTTATAGTAAAGTTTGTGCGCAGTGAACAGTAAAGTTATTAAAAATCGTAATGCTGTTGTAATAAAAATGCTTATTACATCTACTCCTTGCAAAAAAAAAAAAAAAAAAATGAATTAAAACTATAATGTAAACTTCATAATAGTGTTTGCCAAACCCCTAGTCATTTCATTAATATTTAATCTTATTTTGTTTCTTTCATCTTTTTATAGTGAAGTTTTGATTGTTCCTGAATTTCGGGGAAGGAGGGCAAGTGCCCCCCATTCCGCCCCTCCCTCCCTCCTGGTGGTTGCCCAGAAAATCTATTGACTTACTGTTATTGAGTCTAACTTTGGCCCGGGGGGGGGGGGTAACATTGGTCCAGGAGGAAAAATATTTTTGTGAAGCTGAGCAGTTTCTTATTTTAGCATGTTTGGATATAGATGTTATTACTTACCAACTTACCTGGAAACATAATCCAAACATGCTAAAATAATAAAACTGTTCAGCCTCACAAATGATTTTTCCTCCTGCGGGCCATAAAGTTAGACTCAATGACAGTATATCAATGAATTCAAGTATTGCTGTTAGTCTATACATACTCACGAGCAAAAATCTATATAAAGAATCGCCTGACGTTCTTCTTATCCCAGAACATAACAGGTTGCATCACTTTGGTCTTATATGAATCAGAATCAAATATTTGTCTTCTATCCGTCTGCTTGTCAACGCGTCAACTCCGACCCATTTCTGTCTCAGATTTTCACCGAGGTATACATGAAAGAATGCTTTTGGCTCCGATCCGCTCTTTTTTGGGGGAAAAGTCGTTAACTCATTTTGACGAACGGCCTGCGCACCACACACGTAGGCGTGGCACACAGCGCCCTCGGGACTTGACAATGATGTCAGCATGTTGCTTAACTGCGCGAAACTCCTAATCACCGACATCCTACGAGAGTTTTGATGATGTGAGTCCATTGATAAGGGTATTGAAATGGAGAGGGTAGGGGTGAGGTGAGGAGAAGGGGAGGGGGAGGGGTGGAGGGGGGAGGAGGAGGAGGAGGAACACGAAAGAAACGATTGAGTTGAAGTTTTGTATCCAATTCGACGATTCCCAGAGGAGTGGCTCTCGATCCCGGTCGAGTCGTCACTTTCGTTGAAAGGCGTCCTAGAAAGTAAAAATCAAAGGCTGAGTGGTTATATGTGCGGCTCAATGGGGCAGTTCTCAACTTTAGATACGGCGAACTGGACCAACGATTTCAGAATTGAATATCCATCGGAGGGATGCACGCATCAAAAACCATTAACCAGAGTTGGACAAATGAGATTCGATTACCAAGGTAGAACTTTGTCGATTACTTTTTGTAATCCGCAGCTGAATCTCTGATTACTCTCGGACATTTTTCAAAAGCGTTTGTGATTTAGAACTATTTTTCAAAAATCAAGGGTAATATTAAAATGGGGCTCTTGCAAACTTTTGCTCTGAACTTATGAAGAATCCATTCTGATGTAGAAACCAGCGAAAATCACGAAAATCACACAGAGAAAGTCTAAAATTCAGTAATAAACTCACATAACTGCAGTAACGGCAAGATCGCAAATGGCACTTCAACGCAGGTATCATGGGAGATTCCTGTCTTTATGCCACTTTCTCTACGGAAACACAGAGGTATGTTTCAATTTAGATAGGAATCTGCGTCTATCTGCCATTAAGTCCGATTCTGGGAGTAAATTTCGTGATTTTTTATAGTGGAATCATCGTCATTTTTACAAGTTTTTATGTAAGAATCAACACTTCAATCCCCTACAGCAAAAGTTTGTAAGAGCCCCATTCGATCAAGCGGAGTCAAAGCTCAAGTGATAATCTTTGGAATTTTTTCAACATTTTTACTCTCTCACAACTAAAGAAGTTAGAAATTGAGAAAGTATTGCAATTGCACAGATGTTTGTTGGTCTGCATCCAAGCATAACTTTTGAACCATTGGTCCATATGCATCCTAAAGTTTGAAGAAAAGTTGCTTTCAACATTTTCTAGAAGGGCTTTTTTTGGTTTTTCGACATTTTAAATTGTAAACAAGCTATGGAGGATAAAATGATTCCATTAAAATTGATGGGAAAATTGAAAAATGCGTATGGGTAAACATAGGAAAAAATTGGACAATTTCAAATCAAGCCGACAACATTTTTAGTGTTGATATTTTCTTGCGAAAAACGCGTCATTTTACTACTTTAAAAACTTAAAATGAATGATCTCGTAAATTTCTTAATGTGCCTTGCTATTTATTGCTTAATAACCTTGATTTTTTCGATCTCAAACCATATAGTGCGACCAGTGGCGTTGCGTGCAATTTGGCAACGTTGCATTGTGTCCATTTAAACCCATGTAAAAGATCGAACTATTGGGTGTTCGGTGGACACCTTCGCATTCCACCTTTTTCGTGGGTTTAAATGGACGAACTGCAACGTTGCCAAATTACAAGCTACGCCACTGAGTGCGACGCGACGTTTCGAAGGACGGACTCATTGCGGAGAAAGGGTCAGTGAACTCAAAAAGTTGGCGAGAAAAAGAAATCCCGTCGATAATAAGTTAAATGAAAAAACATCCATTTATCCATTACCTATGTCTGGCAGTCTACATTTGCCGTGGCCTCTGAAACGGCTGTTCCGCCGCTTTCAATGCGAACGAACGCGTGAAGAAAAATTCCGAATGAAAAATATCGCGGGAGTGAATCTTTCTTAACACCGCCAGCCACCATCACCGCCGCGAGGTGCGACTTGCGAGGCCGGAAGATTTGTTAAAAACTTGATGCGCGCAGTTAAATGGAGACAAATTCAAATCAATCAACCTTTCGCGCCTCCGCTGCAGGTGATAAATGACCTCCCTCGAAGAAAAAAAAGAAAAAAAGGTTTTCTTCACTACCGGTATACGCGGTGCGGAGTAGTGCGGTGTTGCAAAGCGCACGGCGGCAACCCCCTTCCGACCCCTTCCGTCCCGTCCGATACTTCTCGCCAAACGCTATGCGCCGTGCATAAGGTTTAAGGTAGTGTTGTCGAATCGTTATAATATAAAAACAAATTGACGGTTAAAGTTCGGAAAGCACGTATCTCATATTCAGTGGAGGCTCGTGTCATTTGATAACCATGCGTTTTGCCCTTTGAACTTATGTAAAAGTATCGATTCCTTGAAGGTTGCAATGAGCCTCCTAAAGATCAATTATCTAACATAGGTTTAAATGAAGAGGATCCGTAGTCGACAAATTGCACAAGCGGTGCCATTAATCATATTTCCATAATTTACGAGTTGCTCCTTTGCCTTGCGTCTAAGAACGTGTAAAGAGGAGGGGAGTCGCTGCCCCCCCCCCTTGGTGCTTGATAAAAAGCCAGAATGTGAGGGGGAAGGCGATAAACTGCTTAAATAAAGTGTTGAAAAATGGGCAAACATTGAAATTTTGCCCTCCCCCCTTCCCGGATAATTTTGCCTCCCTGGAAGTTTTTCTAGGCACAGTCTTCCCTCGCCAACCACGGGGGTTACGTTCTCTGATAACTCCGCGGTTGGCGAAATCGCAGTTGACGAGACCGAAGGTACTTATATTTAACAGCTATGCTCGACTCGCTTCCCGCGTCATCTTCAGTGGCGCGCAGTTCAAAATCATCTGCCAAGATGGCCGACAAAAGAAGTAAACAAACCTACTCTCACTCGGGTGACTCCGAGTTTTGCCGACCTCACTCGGGTGACACTCTCGGAGTCGCCCAAGTGAGTCGGTTTGTTTACTTCTTTTGTCGGCCATCTTGGCCGATGAAATTGAACTGCGCGCCACTTGATGAACTGAGATCAAAGGTGCCTTTGGTTTTTTTAAAGTGTCCCGATTTTGGAGATAATCTTCTTTCGTGTAGAGTTGCAAAAAAAATCGGGTGCATTGTGACGTCACAACGCGGAATTCCGACACAAAACAATATATAATATATCTTGGGCCGAAATCGCATCTGCGAAACTATGGAATCTAGTTAGGAACTGAAGGCATCCTTGTTTTCTATATACCTACTCACCAGTGGCGTACGCAGGGGGGGGGGGCCTAAAGGGGTTAAAGCCCCCCCCCCAGACCTCCAATTTTTGGGGGTGGGGGGAAGGGGGGAACAATTTTCAGTCAAACGCTCATCAGTGCGAGCCCCTCCCAAGAAAATCCTGTGTACGCCACTGCGCTACTCACTGATTACTTTCATTTACTTACTAAAAAAACAGCCAAATTCAGATCCTTGCAACTGCCCCGTTGAGCCGTATTATTTACATTAACAAGATGCATTTCTTTTTAAATAAAAGTTGTGAAATTTGGCAACATTGGTTTGAGGATACGCTCGGACTAATCTTTCCGGAGCTGCGGAAATCACATTAAAAACGCCACCGCAAGACACCATGCGACGAACCGCCCACAGCAACTATGGCGCACGGTGGTCGGCGCTGCCCTTCGCGGAGTGAAGCAGAAGAGGAGGAAAAAAAAAAACCACGGAACAAAGATTGATCAACCAATTTTATTTGCATTTTCAAAGTGATACAATAGGATACACGAAGAGAAGATAGTACAAGGAAAAAAGTACGGGCCTGAGGCCTGGACGTTACGGGCAAATATGGAACACCGGAAAAATCCATATGTGACACCCGGATTTTCCCGGTGTTCCATAGTTGCCCGTACTTTCTCGTGCTTTTTCCTCAGTGTATCTTAACGGTCCCTGGTAAAACTGAGCACCAAAGAGCACCTAAAATTGTTCCAATTATTACCTAAATGGGGTGATATATCACCTAATTTAGGTGACAATTGGAACAATATTAGGTGCTCTTTGGTGCTCAGTTTTACCAGGGGTTACCAGCTATATGCACATTTAAATATTTCGCCAATGTGCCTTCTGGTATCTTTATTAGAATTCTGGTAATAATGCTTAACATATTTTCCCTTCCTCAAAACCAGAATTCTCTTCACAAATGTCAGAATGTTATTTTGACGAAATATTAAATGTTTAACTGGGTCCATCTGATATACGTGAAGATACTCTTTCTCTCTGTAAGTCATTCGTAAAATTAAGTTACTTTTTCATTTTTCTTAAACCAAATAAGGATAAATGAATTCGGTAAAACGGGGTTTCGCTTGCGTATTATATATCACTCTACTCAGAACTCACAAAGTCTCAACAGTCCCTAATTGTTTTACTTTGACCCACGATACAGAATCAGTATGTTATAAAAGTTCTTAGCAGGCCGATGTTGAAAACCACGTGCCTCGTTTCGATAAACAACAGGCAGTGCAATCTGGCAACTTTTGCATCCGCAGCTCCATTTAAAGTCTCGAAAAAGGTCGACATAATCGGAGTGCATCACGATGCACTCCTTCTATTCGATGTTTCACATGGGTTTAAATGGACAGAATACAACGTTGCCAGATTTGATGCGCCGCGCCCTCTGAAAACAGGGCTGCTCGTTAGTTTTACACTTGCAGATAATCTTCTACTCTGAAAAACAAATATTACCAGATGAAGCATGACGATATGTGAATCAATGTAAAGAAGACTACAAATTACCAGAATTGTAATGTTTGCACCATAGTTCTTGGCAATTTTGAGGAAATTCTAGTTCTATAACCATATTCCGGTAGGTTTAACACCATAACTTTCTGGTCTAAGTACTAGGTTCACACATCGTTGAGCTTCTGGTAATATTATTGCTAGAATGGGTCTGTTGCAAACTTTTACTACAGCGCGGCTATAGAGTGATCAATTTCATATAAAATCGCCTGAAAAGTCCATTGGTGGCAGCAGAAAGTCATAAAATGCAATAATAAACTCACAAGAGGCATTTAACTGAAATCCAAGACGGCGGTAAAATATCGAGCAACCTGTATGCAAGCACCATGAATATCCAAGATGGCCAACCTCACAACATCGATCACAAGCAATCACAACGTAAACAAACTCATAACCTCCAATGCTGTGAGGTTGTTAATGTTGGTCATCATGGATGTTCGCGGTGCGTGCACACAGGTTGCTCGATATTTTACCGCCATCTTGGGTTTCAGTTAAACGCCTACTGTGAGTTTAATACTGCATTTTATGACTTTCTGATACCATCAATGGACTTTTCTCGTGATTCTACTTAAGATTTAACACTCTATATCGCTGTAGTAAAAGATTGCAACAGACCCATTCAGGAATTATTTTTTTCAATGTACAATTCATTCATACGAGAAGTTATTGTATACTCGAGTCGCTGTTGATCCAATCATAAGTGAGACACTTTTGGGAGGGAGGGGGGCTGTTTTTTAGATGACAAGTCCTTTTGGAACATACTGTATAAAAGGTTGCTGGTAACATCGCAGCTTTTCCCAACTCGCCTCTCGCGTCTGACCATGCACGTGGCCGCAGAGTGCCTACCTCTCCGCGCTGCGCAGTGTTGCCAGATCTTCCTCTTTCTCTCTCTCTCTCTCTCTCTCTCTCTCTCTCTCTCTCTCTCTCTCTCTCTCTCTCTCTCTCTCTCTCTCTCTCTCTTTTTTCTCTCTCCCTCTCTCTCTTTTTTTCCCTTTTTTTGGAGAGGGAGAGAGAGAGAATGAGAGAATAAGAGAGAGAGAGAGAGAGAGAGAGAGAGAGAGAGAGAGAGAGAGAGAGAGAGAGAGAGCGGCTTTTTCTATGTGTTCTTATGGGAAAAGCTGCAAGATCTGGCAACATTGCCGCTGCGATGCTCGTCAGACGGGAACATTTTTAAACACCCCACAAATGGCCGGAACACGCGATAATTTGTTAAACATTTGAAAAGTACATGTTTAGAGCGACCTTAACATTACTTTTCCGCGCACGTAATCTCCGCCCCACTGAACATACTTGCGCTAGCACTACGGTAGCAATTTCAGAATTACATTGAATGTAGTACATCCGCGTAAAAGTGCACCCCCTGTATTTGAACTTCGTTCCTCTTACAGTCTTACAGCAGCTCGCTGCGTTTGATGCGTTGATGACAGTGGTGGTTCTTGGAGGATCGATTTATTGTCTCTCTTTCATTTGAATGTATGCAAAAGTATCGATTTCTTTGGTGGTCCGATCGCATCCGACTCCTTGAGAGTCGATATTCTTTCTTGTGGGTTTAACCCTTTTGCTCAGTGTCCCATATAATTGACGTCATTTTACATATAGCCTTATGGAAATTCAACAAATTGGCTCGCATACAAGAAATCATAAGACAAAAGTTGAGTCAATGTAATGGTAGGTATACTTTTCAGGTTACAGTGACGCTTTTTTCATAATTCGTGTGCGATAGGGTTGAATGAAAGATAAATCGATAGCTCGTATTTCACAAGCCCATCTTTACCGCAGGATTGAGATGATATAGTCGTGCAAAGCAGGGTCGAAAGAGATCAAGGTATCACGGAGAAGAAAGTACTTCTTGCAATGGCTAGAATTCTAATGAAAATTTGCCGAGAAGAAATTCTGCTTAATTTACACGAGAATCTCAGTATTTTTCTCTTGAAAAAAAAATCGTCTTGTCTAGTCTTTCAGACCAGAAAATCTAACCTCTTGTTCCAAAATAATTTAGTGCTAAAATAATGCTAGAAATGCTGGCCAAAAGAGCAATAATTTTGGTCCTAAATATACCAGAGTGCATGACAGAAATATAAGATGTTTATTTTGAAAATAAGTATTGCAGCTCTCACAATTTTCACCCTTTCGAGACCACGTTCCATAGTCTATTCCCCATCTTGATTAGATCTGTTTTACAAATTTTCAATTTCTTATTGAAAATAAAGGCGGCTCTAAAACAATGCATCGTCGAGCGCTTTCAATCGGGTGGATAGGCAAAATGAACACTGTGGAGCAGGAATATATTTACCCACTCAGCAGTCAACAGGCTGATTATGAGAGTTTCTATCGTAATCCGATCTAGTCGAGGATCGAGTAGATGTTATTCTTGTTGGTGTTGGTGTTGATGTTGGTGTTGGTGTTGGTGTTGGTGTTGGTGTTGATGTTGGTGTTGGTGTGTGTTGGTGTTGGTGTAGGATGTTGGTGTCATGCCGATAGGTTCCATTCCGATAGAAACACTTCCATCTTTGCGGGAGTTCATCCATGACTCCTGAGCTATATCGTGCGCACATCGTTGAGATTGAAGGGTTTTTATCGGAATCACACCAGCCGTAAGAATGGTACGCACTCGATATCGACATTACGAAACAATCATCCATAATCAGCCTGCAGCACTCACTTTAAACGATCAAGCGTCGTTACATGTCAACCAGTTACCTGTGGGTCTGATCGTTCATACTTTTAAGTTAAACTGATAGTTAAAGACTGTCTGTGAGTGACTATTGGTCGAGCATTTTAAGACCTGGCCGTTATTGCTATGGTAACCATAGTTAACACAATCTCGTTCCCGGTAGTATTATAAAGTATATTGCCAGTGGCGTAGCGTGCAAGTTGGCAACGTTGTATTGTGTCCATTTAAACCAATGAAAAAGTGTCGAATGCGAAGATGTTCACCGAACACCCAATATTTCGATCTTTTTCATGGGTTTAAATGGACGAACTGCAACGTTGCCAATTTCACGCTACGGCCACTGAAGGCTACCCATGATCAGCCTTTATAATACTATCTAGAACGAGACTGTAAACTATGGTTACCATATAATGCAAAGACCAGTGGCGTAGCCAAGGGGGGTCCAGGGGGTCTGGACCCCTTGATTCCAAAATTTGCCCTAGAAAAATGTAATTTTTTGCGTTTTCAGACAAATTTGACCAAATTATTATCTTTGGACCCCCTTTTGACAATTTTTGGACCCCGGACCCCCCCCCCCCCTAGGAAAATTCCTGGCTACGCCACTGGCAAAGACCACAAAGACGTAGAATGCTCGATTAATAGCGTCACTCATAGACAGTCAGTGGCGAATCGTGCCATCGGACAACGCTGCATTTGACTCTTTAAAACCCATGAAAAATATCGAACGATCTAGGAACCGCCGATAACCATCGGATCCGACCTTTTCTATGGGTTCAAATGGACAAAATGCCATGTTGCCAAATAGCACGCTTCGCCACTGTAGACAGTCTTAACTATCGGTTTAACGTAAAAGTAAATCATCAGCCCGCAGGTCGAACAAGGGTTAAGGTGAACTTTCCTCTTATAGTATGATTGATTTAATTCGAAACGCCGCACAAAATGAGGGGAAATAGCAATAAAACAAAATTAACAAAATATAAGTTTTGTATATGATTGACTGGAATTTTCCCTATTCAATGCCCACTGTGCGTCGCTTCACCCTCACCCACGGCCACATTCGCTACCGGCGCGATGGGCGTCGTGTCATCGCAAACCAACCGCTAATTTATGACTAAGCAGGGGAGCGTGTTGCGTTTCTGATGATGCTGAGCGGTGAGGGATTCGTGAATCGTGAGAGGGTCGAGAGGGTTTTTCTCAATTAGCGCGAAACAAATGCGTTGAGTATAGACGGAGCATGCAATGAACATTTCCGATGGTCTGAATACATATGGGGTGTCCCAAAAGTACCGAGACTTGCGATGCCGTACGTAACTGGCGTAACTTCAAAAAGTAAAGAAGTTATAGCTAACTGATCTATAGTGGCGCAGCGTGCAATTTGGCAACGCTGTACTGGGTCCATTTAAATCCATATAAAAAGTCGAATGCGAGCACTGAAAAAAAAAATGTTTGAATTTACAATTTAATTGTCCAGAATGGAGCCCTAAATTAGTTTGGTTAATTCAACGAAACGAAATGGAGAATCAAAAAAATAAGATTATTAACTGACAAAATAGATTGTTGAATCAACGAAAACTTTATTGATTCAACAATCTATTTTGTCAGTTTAACAATCTTATTTTCTTGATTCACCATTTCGTTTTGTTGAATTAACAAAACTAATTCAGGGCTCCATTCTGGACAATTAAGGGTGTATACCACCCAAATTTAAAAAAATCGCTCCTGATGACTTAGAGCCCTCAATTTTTTTTTGGTAACACATACTGATGTAAATTAGAGATCCTGAAATTTTTGTGAAGCTGGTTGCATACCTGCCCCTTAAAAAAATAATTTCCTGAAAAAACGTTGACAACTTTCAAACAGCTTTTTTAGAGTTAGAATTGCTCAATCACCTTGGTCTTGGTCTCAAATGAAAGGTATCAGTGTCCTCTAGGGTCTCTTGTATGGATTTTTTTTTTGTCGAGAGGAAGTATTTTTTTCTTAATGTTTCTTCGATGTGACATTTTTTTCATGGTTTTTTTTTTTTAAACATTAATAGATATTTGAGATGTTAGGTTGAGGGCAAATCCATACAAGAGTACCTAGAGCATGAAATTCTGCACATTTTAAAAAAAATCTGAAGTCTCTAGCTATCATAGTACTCGAGAAAAGCTGTTTTGAAGTTGAAAAAACAAGCGAAAAATTGATTTTTCAGTACAAGCAAATTAACAAATAGTACATGAGAAAAAAATAAGAAACAGATGGTTATCAAATGGTTCTCAATTTCGCAATGTTGACTCATAACCTTTAAAATTAATTTAAAAATACTTTCCGACCTCCTAAAAATTAAAAAAAAATATCCTCGTATTCCCTGAATTGTCCTCTACAAAATTGGTGGAAAAAAAAAAAATGAAAAAAATAAAAAAAAATCGAAAAATTTGGGTGGTATACACCCTTAAATTGTTAATTCATACAATTTTATTTTGTTCAGTGAGGGTGTTCACGGGACACCCAATTTTGTTCGATATTTTTCTTGGGTCTAAATAGAAGAACTGCCAACGTGTACTGTACGCTTCCGGCTTTACGCTACTGATCTGATCTTGGTCTTGGTCAGTTTTAAAAAATCAACTTATTTCCTATTGATTGAGTTTAAGACGAGCGCATTTGGTCAAAAATTGATGACATGTGACAGTTTGAGAAGAAAAAAATATTCGACTCCCTACGGCTTTTTTAACGAATATTTCCTCGTAGCGAGAAACTCGTTTTAGTTAGTGTGATCAGCTAATGAGTATAGTCAGTCTCGTAAAGAGGTATAGCCGACGGAAGAACTCATTCAAGAAGTGTAGAACTGTAGGAGCACCTAAACGATAATCGTTGGCGAATTTTCAATTGTCATTCCTTCAAATCAAAACAAAAGTTGCCCCTGACTTTACACTTTTGGTTTTAAAGCGTTCCTCACAATGAAACGCCAAATAAGCTCAGATTCATTTCCATTTAGTAACATCAGAAATAATATTCACAAAGATTATCGGTCTAGGTGCGCCTACACTTCTGAAAACGACCTCTATATATTAATGTGTATAAGTAGTATTCTTTGTGTTTATAGTGTGATTTCAAATGTGTCATCAAAATGCTGATTTGTTCTTCTTGTACTTGTGAAAAGAATCACTTTTGGAAGAAATATTCATTAGTTTTCGTTTTTACAACTTTTAACGTTTTAATGATGCAATTTGATGTTTGATGATGTGGTTTGAATTTTCAGTCTTAAATTGAGGCGTCGCGTCGACTTCCAAAACCGGCATTATCATTCGGAGCAAATTTTGAGTGAAACACAAAAAACGGATAGCAAGTTCAATGCTGATCAATGTTAGTTCAATGTTTTCTAATGCTGATAGAATACAGATAAACCTGGTTTTGGTTCACTTGAGTTTTTTCATAGCATGCAGAAGAAGAAGAATAAAAAAATTCGCCCCCACCTCCATTTTTTCATAAAGTGGATAATGCCGGTTTTGGAAGTCGACGCCTCAATTGTTTTGTTAATTTTACGTTAGTTGATACTTTAAAACGCTCTAGCCGAAGCGTGCAACAGACCCATTCTCAGAGTCAGCGAAAAGTCGTGTTACCGTGGAAATAAATACCCATATTGCGAACCTTGACTATTCTTTAAAAGTGCCACTATGTAATAAGTTGATGGAAATAACGCATAAATTTTTGTATCTATAATTGACATAAAATCCACTCATTTTGACCTGTCGAGTTGGCAACGTTGCTCCGCTCGATTTCTAAGGTAAAGCAATCAAAAACCAGTATGTCACCTTTGTTAGAAGGCAAATTTAAGACCTCAGCTGCCATGAGCCTTAGCCGGTAAATTCATTCTGAGCCAATATCACTCAAGAGATTGCACTGCGAGATTGAGTCCGTTCGATCCGGGGTTGCTAGATCTCTCGGAAAAATCACTTTATTTTTCTTATCCTTCAAATGTAAATGGAGCTCTTTCAAGGTTTTGGTGTAGGCAAATAGACGATCAGTTCTTCTGTAAAAGTCTGCGAAAATAAAGATGAAACCATTCAAAAAGTTAAAACTCACTCCTCGAGGAGAAAACTTAGCTCAAAGTTTGGATGAACCTCCCGTGTACCTATGCATGCACTACGCACACTTTGCACCCTAAATAATAAGATATAACCTGCAAATTGAGACAATAAACAATGTTTGAAGATTTCAAGGTCCTACGGACTACGTTGCGTATTAAGCGAGACAGGCGGCCCTTATGGTGATTCCAGGGTCGATTAGTTCCAACTGTGGACACCACGTCGCGCTGCTCAAAAAGTCAACAGTTTTTTGCTTAATTTGACGAATTCACGCTGAAAACACAAATTTACGTCAGCACCTGCTAGCATACTTCAGGAAGATACCCTGAAAGTTTCAGGCTGAAACACTCAAAACTAAAGCCGGAAATTGTGAAAAACGATACTTCCCGTAAGCCGCAATGAGCGCGAGTGAGGCAGATAGACGCATCATCACTCGCGCTCACTCTCACTCACTAAGCTTATGGCGAAACGAATTTCATCATTTATGGCTTTAATTTTAAACCAATTTTGCTCATTTTGGGCTCAAATAATCCATAAACTTTTTTGCAGGTGCTGACGTTATTGGATTTTGCTTTTTATCTATGGTTTCAGTTTAATTCTTTATGGATCAAGCCCGAGTTTATTCGTTTTTCCTCTCTGATCTACTTCACATTGCTTCAGTCTTCATTCTGGATAAATGCGACTATCGATGAAAACATGCACAAGATAAGATGTCTTCGGGCGCCTTCAATTCGTCGAATAGGCGATTTCAACTCTCCCGAGTACGAACAGTTAACTACCATCCCTTTATAAACGGAACAGTGGCGTTCTTTTGAAATAACCTGAAACTTATCGGGTTAAAACGCCAAAAACATGACTTTTCTTAAATGATACTAGTGGCGCTATCCATCGGATTGATCTGGAAAAGTTTCGCCTGGAATCAGCATAACCCTATCAATACCACGCTCGAGTATATTCATTTTAGTATGCCTAGATCTGCCTCACACAATTTCAGTTTTTTTATTCACAACAATTGGGACTCCAAATTGATCATATTTTATACATAATGTTTCCTCAAGCGCCTTCAATAATTTGCGTATGCAAAATCAACACCTCGATGCAGGAATATTTAATTACCCACTTAATGTAAGCGAGCGAATATTGATGTGTCTTCGTAACCTGGTCGTAAAAGGGTTGATTCAATTTTTACTGTTCTTTCGTTTGGAGGGGGGGGGGGGACTTACGCAATGCATTATTACATGGGATGTCCATCTGTGCATTGATCGAATTATTCTCTGCGTTAATTTTATAAGTGTTTAATGGTATTGTCATTATTTTCGTAGCATTTCGTATAAACATTAGAATTAAATGTCCATTCTGCCTATACATCAAAACCTTGCAAGCATAGGTGCCCGCAGCGGGGGGCAAGGGTGGCACCGACACCCCCTCCCCCGTCCTCCTGGAATTCAGCACAATCAAAACTTCACGATAAAAAATATAAGGAACAAAAGAAAATTGAATATTAATTAACCGAGTAAGAATTGATTTACCTTAATTATTCTTAGTTTCAATTACAATTATTTTAATTCATTTTTTTACAAAGGAATATTTGTAGTCAGCATTTTTTTCTACTACCAGTATCATCTTTTGTCACTTTATTTATAATATCAAACTCATTACTATTTTATATATAATTGATTGATTGATTGATATACGTCTACTATACAGGGTGTTGAAAAACTGTTCCCGAATATTTCAGGGGCGGATTCTACAGATCAAAATAAGACCTGTTTTTCCTATCAACATGTGTCCGAAAATGCCCCCCTTTTGAGCTACAGCCCCCAAAAGTTTTAAAAAATTTACGGTTTTTTTGGAATAGCGACCACTATTATGAACCAGATGTCTTAAAACTTGGTGTCATGAGGTAATTTCACCCGTAGAATCCATTAATGACATCGAAAAATTCAGAAATTGAGTCTAACTGTACTTTTCACGCAATCTTGTACCTTTAACGGCACGAATTTTATGTTACGGATTGAAATTTTGAACAAAAATTACCAAAATCAGATGCGGAAAACCCTTAGAAAGATTTTTGGTCCTCCTTGTTTCTTTCGATACGACGCGTTTTAAGCGAGATAATCGCTGCACAGTGTGGAAAAGTCAGCGCTTTTACCATAGCGGCCGGCCCGTAGAAGCAGCGGAGAGGCAGGTTGCATACTCACTGCCGTTTTTCATGGTAAAAGCGCTGACTTTTCCACACTGTGCAGCGATTATCTCGCTTAAAACGCGTCGTATCGAAAGAAACAAGGTGGACCAAAAATCTTTCTAAGGGTTTTCCGCATTTGATTTTGGTAATTATTCTTCAAAATTTTAATCCGTAACATAAAGTTTGTGCCGTTAAAGGTACAAGATTGCGTGAAAAGTGCAGTCGGACTCAATTTCTGAATTTTTCGAGGTCATTAATGGATTTTACACGTAAAATTACCTCAGGACATCAAGTTTTAAGACATTTGGTTCATAATAGTGGTCGCTATTCCAAAGAAACCGTAAATTTTTTAAAACTTTGGGGGGCTGTAGCTCAAAAGGGGGGCATTTTCGGACACATGTTTATAGGAAAAAAAGGTCTTATTTTGATCTGTAAAATCCGCCCCTGAAATATTCGGGAACAGTTTTTCAACACCCTGTATATTATAGCTTAAACTTGTACCGTTTAAAAAAGGGAAAAAATCAATTTATTGTCACATTTTTTTTTTGGGGGGGGGGGGGGGGTTGTCCCATCGACCTCTTTCATTGAGGCTCAAAACTCCCACCGACAATTTTTTCTGCGGGCGTCCATATACTCACAAGAACTCTATTGTAAAATTCAATTCCGTACCATCTGGCAACGTTGCGAGCCGATTGGAAGGAGCCACGTCAGCCACGCGCGCGAGAAACAATGGACAGGGTTAACAAGGTGAGGGAAGTATCAGAACATCATACAACAAGTAGGCCAGTCGTCGCGTCGTCAAAAAAGGCAAAGAAAGGAAGTAATTGCTGGAAAGCTGGAAATTTTTTTAAAACGTTTCTTATGACCTCAGGAATCACCACCTAAGTTTGCACCATTTTTCCGACACGGCTAACGCCGCCATATTGGTTTTTCCAGCCAAAAATCGCTCTTTTTTCGGTTTTTCACTTGTATCTCGGCTAATAATGGTTTTTTGACCAAAATACCTCAGTATGAAAAGAAAGTTAACGGTATGTTCTATAAAAAAGGTTCTTACCAATTTTCTTCAAAGATAATTTTTCTCGGAGTTATGAGCGGTTCAAAAATCGGGTTTTCCGCAAAGTTTCCCAAATACCCGTTTTATCAGCGGCAGAGAGCTCAAAATTACCTCGTAATAACTGAGCTATGAGAAAAATCAATTTTTTGTCACTCTATCATAGTAATATAACTTCTCGGAGAAGAGAGAGGGGGATGCCAAGTTCGGGGGGCCCTCCCCCCCTCCCAAATGTTAGGGGAAAATATAGCCCAAATAAGGGGCTAACCCAGAATGAATTCAACCAGAAGCTTTTATGGCTGGAAATTGTTTATTGGTACTATCTAAGTAACATGTAAAAAGTTCGAGAAAATCCGAGGACAGGAAGGGGGGTTTTGCCCCCCCCCCCCGAATTAGAGGATTTATATACGTCTCTTCATACGGTTTTCCTCAATTTGCGTCCAAACAACTACTTTAACGCTAAAATTTGACTCAACCAATTTTAAAAAGGATTAAATTTCCTACCATATGAGTTAATCAGATCAAAGTTTCATTCACTGAGCGGTCGGAAAATAGCTGACTTTCATTTCGCGGAAAATCGCAAATTCGTGGGAAAAAAAACTCGTTTTTCTGCGATTTCTTGAGTAATTGAAAGTTCGCAGCAACTACTGTGGAATAATCGTATACTGGGCTTCAAATGAGTATTATGGAGGTCTATATTTGAGTATAGTGGAGGTGCGAAGGGAAGAGGACCCACCTCCCCCCTGACCCCACTCTTAATACAGACTAATTAGAGAGAAAATGCTCAATAAATCGGTGAAATAGTTCATTTGTTTCTCGGCAAAAAACGTCTTGTTCATTTATGGACTTTACGTTTTTTTGGATCAACTACCGACACCCTCTTCCCCCCAAGGGGAACATAGAGTCCATGAATTCTTGGTAATCAATTATGGTTATATCTGAATCAAACATATATTGTACGAAGTCTAAGTATGGAGAAGCGACAGTTATGTTTGACGGATACGATGTAGATACTTCAACCGTCTGTGCACTCATGATCGAAAACGAAGCATGACAGCTAAATCCACACTTTTGATCAAGTTATCGCCAAAGACGACATTTACTGGAAAGGAGGACAATTTTTGTGCTAAATCCTACAAGTAAGAATCAAATCATTCGGCTGATCGGTGAAGCATTATAACAATGGTAGGTTTCCGTGTCATTTACGCTAAAGGTGGTGTGGACGTAGACATTATCAACGAAGGCTTCAAATCATGTTCCATGGATGATACCATCGTATAATTCGCGAAGATTCAGATCTACTTTTGTTATTGCTCCATAGATCCTTAGATAGTAGTTTTCGATTGCACTTAAAAAATGACATTCAACGTCAAAAAACACCATTCGTGGTACATGACGTATACGTAAAATTGGAGCCAATCTTTGCAAGCATCCTCCATGCTTTCACAGGTTGTGACTCTACATCACACAGTTTTGGAATACAAAAATTTCCGTTTTTCTATTACTTGTGACTAACAAAGAGCTGCAAAAACAACCAGATGTATTTTGTGCCCCGAAAAAACCCCATTCGGATATTGGAAATGCAAGTAAATTGATGATTCTTCAATTTGCTGCAGGCAATAAATATACGACACACTAGAGGTAGAGGTTCTTTGTTTTCATCTCTTTAAAGAAAAAGTCGCCTCAACATACACTTTCGTCAAACTTAAAAAAGGTATTACTCATTTCACTGGACGTCTAATGTTAAAGAAACTACATCACTCGTCGAATATCACTCTTGTCGAGCTTATTTTCAAATTCAGGAGTGGATGAACACAAACGACCCGGATGCCACCTCATGAGGATGGTTCACCAAGGGAAAAGAATACCTACCTAGACTCACGGATTGACCTCTTAATCCTCAATCTCTTCTCTCATAGTCGTCCGCTGTCAAACACAGGACGACACAATACGTTCACGATGGTTGATGCGTTGCAAATGAAGAGAGACAAGTGAACTATTTCACCGATTTATTGAGCATTTTCTCTCTAATTAGTCTGTATTAAGAGTGGGGTCAGGAGGGAGGTGCAGGGTCCTCTCCCCTTCGCACCTCCACTATACTCAAATATAGACCTCCATAATACTCATTTGAAGCCCAGTATACGATTATTCCACAGTAGTTGCTGCGAACTTTCAATTACTCGAGAAATCGCAGAAAAACGAGTTTTTTTTCCACGAATTTGCGATTTTCCGCGAAATGAAAGTCAGCTATTTTCCGACCGCTCAGTGAATGAAACTTTGATCTGATTAACTCATATGGTAGGAAATTTAATCCTTTTTAAAATTGGTTGAGTCAAATTTTAGCGTTAAAGTAGTTGTTTGGACGCAAATTGAGGAAAACCGTGTGAAGAGACGTATATAAATCCTCTAATTCGGGGGGGGGGGGGGGGGGGGGGGCAAAACCCCCCCTTTCCCGTCCTCGGATTTTCTCGAACTTTTTACATGTTACTTAGATAGTACCAATAAACAATTTCCAGCCATAAAAGCTTCTGGTTGAATTCATTCTGGGTTAGCCCCTTATTTGGGCTATATTTTCCCCTAACATTTGGGAGGGGGGGGGAAGGGCCCCCCGAACTTGGCATCCCCCTCTCTCTTCTCCGAGAAGTTATATTACTATGATAGAGTGACAAAAAATTGATTTTTCTCATAGCTCAGTTATTACGAGGTAATTTTGAGCTCTCTGCCGCTGATAAAACGGGTATTTGGGAAACTTTGCGGAAAACCCGATTTTTGAACCGCTCATAACTCCGAGAAAAATTATCTTTGAAGAAAATTGGTAAGAACCTTTTTTATAAAACATACCGTTAACTTTCTTTTCATACTGAGGTATTTTGGTCAAAAAACCATTATTAGCCGAGATACAAGTGAAAAACCGAAAAAAGAGCGATTTTTGGCTGGAAAAACCAATATGGCGGCGTTAGCCGTGTCGGAAAAATGGTGCAAACTTAGGTGGTGATTCTTGAGGTCATAAGAAACGTTTTAAAAAATTTCCAGCTTTCCAGCAATTACTTCCTTTCTAAAGTACCTGACGACTGGCCTAAAGGTGGATAAGGTTTTTCGGCGAAAGGGCAACTAACTCCACTTTGAGCCGAAACTGATCGAGTTATCCCCCCGAAAGAGCAAAAACACCTTCCCATTCGTTCGAACAAATCTCGTTTTCACTGAAAATTCTCTGAAAAAAGATGCTCCGAAAAAAGGAAAAAAAAAAGGAGAAAATAAATAAATTATTGCCTCCCTGAGCATGAGCCTTTGATCAACTCGTGAGTTATCCATCAGCAAGCTATGGTAAACGTCCTTTATAGCGATCAAGTAGGAATATAATCCTTTTAAAAAGAAGGGCAAAAATTTTAAAAAAAAAACAGCCCGTGGCTTTAGGTTGACTATCAAAGGATAATTCTGACAATTTCATTACAGGAAACGATCTATTGAAAAAAGAAAAAGAAAAAAAGGGATAAAAGAGAGAAAGAAGGAGAGAGAAACAGTGAGAAGTTTTTTTTTGACCCCCTTAGGATACCGGATACCGCTGCGTAAAAATATTTAACATAATAAATTCTTATAACGGTCATCGTTTAAAATAAAAAAATGGAGGTGAACCTTAAATTTTCCGCGTTCCTGCGAAAGCTGGGGAAACAATGAAAAAATAATGCCTTTCATGAAAATCAAAGCACCCACTCTTTTTTCAGAGACCCCATTTTATGAGTTGCGGGAACCCCTGGGGAAGAAGAGAAAATTCGTCATTTTACATAACATAAATAAAAAAATTTGGACTTTCAGTAACTTTAGCAACTTTACCTCTCAAACAAGGAAAAGGGATGTTTACGAAAATCTGATTACTGAGATCTTCATTCAGGGTTGCGCTTTGACCTTCTTCGCTTACGGTAAATTCATAATAGTGGTGTGGTGAGGACAAACTAAGGTAAACAAAGTGATCTCATTTAGTTAAGTGAAGTTACGTTAACGTAAGACGTTAAGTTACGTCTTATTTTTTTCGGTCATAGAATATAAACTCTGAAATCAATTTTTACGATTGAAAACACCATAGTGACAATCCTAGAAAGAATAAGGAGCAACAGAGGTGGCCCTCGCAATGCGACAACGATGGATTTTATCCATTTAAACATACGTAAAATAATCAATCCTCAAAGAATTAACTGAATCCCTGCAAAATCGATACTTTCGAAAATGTTCAAATTGCAAAAAAAAAAAAAAAAAAAAAAAGTTGCCAAATAGTTCGATCCGCCACTTAGGAGCAGTGACGTCAGCATGACATTGTGTTGTATGTGTACTGTGTAAACAATGAGATCAATTTCCATCCTCATATAGGGTTTTACTTTGGGGCGCCTTCAAAACCTTAGTCATGCAATTTCGCAACCAACAAATGATGAAAGCCTTGTATGTAGCAATTAATTACTCGATTCCAGCTCAAAGGTTGACAGCGTTGCTCTGACTGAATTGGGATGAATAATACATCGTTCCCTCACTGATGCATAATTTTATCCCACCATTACTGGCGCTGGGTCCCAGAGACCTCGGACAAGTCACTCAATTCTAGTTTTCGCTATTAAAGAGTTAAAACATCAGTACCTTCCCTGTTTGAGTCAATCTGCACGCTGCGCAATTTATTTGACCGTGATCATGCCGGTAGAGTGCTTATAGAAATTTGTCAAATGGGGGGGGTTTTCCCCCTCGTCAGATCCAGCACAAGAAATCTATAGGATATCTCAAGAATGATTGGACTTGACAACTACAGGTTTGAATGAAAGCATCAGCTTCCATCCTCAGATAGGGCAACCTGATTGCGGTTAGGAGCAGTAAGAAGCTGATGTTTTTATGAAAACCATAGAAGTATTAAATCCAATCTTTTCTGGGACAAAAGCTCTACAGTCGCTGGCCTCGTAATTTTCGTTGCCAACCGTCAATCAATACTACTTGGCACAAGGAAATAGAAAATCGCAAAATTCAGGCCAAAAAAACTTATGAATGATAAATTTTAGGAAAAACTTTATGAAACTTGATTTAGAAGGATTTTCCAAAACAGCCCCAAAAATGTATCAATGGGCATGTAGAATTATTTTTTCTTTCACTTTTATTCTCTAAAGGACTTATACCAGCCCTCTATACACACTTTAAAAAGAAAAAGCTATACCAAACTCATTAGCAATATAAAATTGGGTTTGTGAAACCCCCACGGCAGACATAGCGCAATCTTTTTAGACGCCAGTAAAGGCGGATTATGCGTGCCCTTCTGTGGCAAACCCTGAAGTGCATTACTTTTTCCCCCTTTAAAAACGTGATATTTTGATTAAGAACAGCAGAATACCGAATTTGAAATGAGCCATCACCCAAGGTAAAACAGTTAGGTGCATTTCTAACATGATGGCGCTCATCAGTCATCATGTAGGGCAATACTCTTTAAAGGATTATGAAGAAAGCTGCAATATCTTTCTCTACACGCGCTTGAGTCCAGCAAATCGGATGAAATCATTTTTTAACTTCATCGTGTAAACATAGATAAAAAAAAAATACTTTGTTTCTGTATAGGGAAATCTCGTTCAGTTCAGGGCTAATCTAACACACGTGTTTTATCTGACACACGTGTTTTCTAATGAGCGATGGGTGGAGGATGAAGAGGAAAAAATATGGATAGGTACGGTACGCTTCTGCATACGAGTAGTATTTATATCATGTGTGCGCTTATACAAAAATAATTGGTCCTGTCAAGAATAAAGTGCAGATCGGTGCAAGCATGCATAATGATCCTCTCTAGGTATTACGATGACAAAAATAAATGGATGATATGAAAAAGACGGATAAGGTACTCACGTTAAAAAGAATAGACTACGCATATAATCGTGGCTATCGTCTGCCAGATTTACGACACAAATCCCGACGCCATTCAACTGGTCTTTGAAGTAACGCTGTAAAGAAAACAATAAAAGGTTTTTTTTCAATGGGAAAATAAACAAAATTATATGCTTTTTTTCAAATAGCTTCTTCGTGTGAGCAGGGAAGAGGTTTAGTATTGATATTGAATCATAAGCGTCGGTAGACGCAGACGGCAAGTCAGGTAACCCCACCCTACTACCACCCTCTCTACGACCTGACAAGTCTGCGCTGCGTAAACGCTTATAATTACAGAAATTATTTCATTCCCCCAAACCGTGCCTTGATATGATCCTGTAGCGAAAAAACTACGCAACCAAACTCATCAAACTTAGTCTTATTTTAACCAGCGTGTTCTGTGCTCGTGCCTTTTTTTTGTTTGAGCGCAATCCGTCTAATATTTATTGAGAAATGATAATAAAACTGAATTTCTTATTATAACGGCTATTTCAAACTACGCGGTAACTCTACTCTCATTGGCTACTGCCTTTTAGTATTTGAGATCGCCGCGAGAATCGACGCTTCATCGTCAGTCAACAACAACTGCACATCATTTCAAAACAAAAACATTTCTCCCTGCTTTGACACTTTTGAAATAAACTCGTTACAAATACATGAGTGATACAAGTGATTATTGTTTCAATTGCAACGGAGGCCGTGAATTACGAAATTTGTCCTCCTCTACCAAACATCTTTTCTAGTTATTTCTTTTGTGTGCTTCTAATTTGCTGTATGCACGCGTATAGTAAAGGTTGGTTTGCTCTCACAGTTAGATACTTTTGCATATTCATTTACTTAATAACTATTCTAGCTCTGAAGCTGAAAGTATTCGAATTTGGGCATAACCGCGGAGCTTCATTTTCCACTTCATTGCTTGCAAATGCAACAGCTGAGTACCGTAATACTGTTGATCACTGGAGGGAGAGTAGTTTCTGATGTGTTTACAGTACCTTTCTCATTTTAGCACAGAATTATACAATGTATTATTCTGTGATTTTAGTACAATTATTCATAAGCAAGTAGTGACAAAAGTTCTTTGCTGTGTACTTGTAGAGTTTACAACTGATATGTTTATTTGCTGAGAACTGGTAGTGACAGTACCTTATTTCCCTGAAGTTACAGAATTGAGCTATAGCGGATCTGCCAGCGGCAGAGTAGCCAGTGGCGGATGGTGGCGGATCGGCCAGAGGCGGACCGGCCAGCGGCGGATTACCCATTGGCGGATCGGCCAGTGGCGAATCGCCCAGAGGCGGACCGGCCAGTGGCGGATCGGCCAGCGGCGGCCTAGCCAGTGGCGGATCGGCCAGAGGCGGACCGGCCAGCGGCGGATTACCCATTGGCGGATCGCCCAGTGGCGAATCGCCCAGAGGCGGACCGGCCAGTGGCGGACCGGCCAGTGGCGGACCGGCCATCGGCGGACCGGCCAGTGGCAGATCGGCCAGCCGCGGCCTAGCCAGTGGCGGATCGGCCACCGGCGGACTACCCAGTGGCGGATCGGCCGGCGGCGGACCGGCCAGTGGCGGATCGGCCAGCGGCGGCCTAGCCAGTGGCGGACCGGCCAGCGGCGGATTGCCCAGTGGCGGATCGGCCACCGGCGGACTACCCAGTGGCGGATCGGCCAGCGGCGGACCGGCCAGTGGCGGATTACCCATTGGCGGATCGGCCAGTGGCGAATCGCCCAGAGGCGGACCGGCCACCGGCGGACTACCCAGTGGCGGATCGGCCAACGGCGGCCTAGCCAGTGGCGGATCGGCCACCGGCGGACTACCCAGTGGCGGATCGGCCAGCGGCGAACCAGCCAGTGGCGGATTGGCCAGCGGCGGACCGGCCAGTGACGGATCGGCCAGTGGCGGATCGGCCAGCGGCGGATTTTTCAGTGGCGGATTGGCCAGTGGCGAATCGCCCAGTGGCGGATCGGCCACCGGCGGACTACCCAGTGGCGGATCGGCCAGCGGCGGCCTAGCCAGTGGCGGATCGGCCAGAGGCGGACCGGCCAGTGGCGAATCGCCCAGTGGCGGATCGGCCACCGGCGGACTACCCAGTGGCGGATCGGCCAGCGGCGGACCGGCCAGTGACGGATCGGCCAGCGGCGGCCTAGCCAGTGGCGGATCGGCCAGCGGCGGATCGGCCAGTGGCGAATCGCCCAGTGGCGGATCGGCCACCGGCGGACTACCCAGTGGCGGATCGGCCAGCGGCGGACCGGCGAGAGGGGGATCGGCCATCGGCGGACTACCCAGTGGCGGATCGGCCAGCGACGGATCGGCCAGTGGCGAACCAGCCAGTTGCGAATTGGCCAGCGGCGGACTAGCCAGTGGCGGATCGGCCAGCGGCTAACCAGCCAGTGGCGGATTGGCCAGCGGTGGACCGGCCAGCGGCGGGACGGCCAGCGGCGAGACGGCCAGTGGAAACGGAACTGTAGGTTAGCATATGGATCAGGGAAAAGAAAGGGAAATGAGACTGTTGTCCCTATCGTAAAATGAGCACTCGAGAGTCTATGTGAATGTTGTCCGGAAACTATTCATAACTGCTGGCTAGTCAGCTGATGGATAACAACTGTAGCTTTTATTTGTGGAATGAGAAACTGGAATTTTACAAGCTAAAACCAGAGTATATCCCATCAAAAACCTTTCCAGGTGCAAGCAGACGGCATCAGGTAATTATGTCTGTCACAAAAAGCCGTTCCAATGCATCCACTCAAAGATATGATATGATGGGAACGGCAAGTCTCTTCCAAAAGGGCATCCAGCAGGGCAAATGTTAATCATTTTTCAAAATCAACACTATCCATCTGCGGCGAATTTAGTGAAGGAAAAACTTTGAGGGATGTATTTCTTTATTTTTTATTTTCAAACGCAAAAACTTGCCGCCGTTCATCGCCTTAAAAAAAAAAAAATAATAATAATTAATATTTTTCTTTTTTAAGGCGATGAACGGCGGCAAGTTTTTGCGTTTGAAAATAAAAAATAAAGAAATACATCCCTCAAAGTTTTTCTTCACTAAATTCGCCGCAGATGGATAGTGCTGATTTTGAAAAATGATTAACATTTGCCCTGCTGGATGCCCTTTTGGAAGAGACTTGCCGTTCCCATCATATCATATCTTTGAGTGGATGCATTGGAACGGCTTTTTGTGACAGACATAATTACCTGATGCCGTCTGCTTGCACCTGGAAAGGTTTTTGATGGGATCAACTATTCTAGTAAAACGGTTTACAGTTTGAAATCTGTCCTCACAGCTATTTACAAAAAATCTGTGTCGGTGTCATTTTTCCGCATAAGAGCATTACAAGATGGAGATTATTGCTCGTTGAAAGAAAATAAAATGAATCTTGAAAATTGTCATAAAAAATAACAAAAGGATATACAAATGTATAAAGCAAAGGAACAAAAAAAAACGCACCTATTCAACTGTAAGCTTTTTTCCAATCCTTCTCAATTTTTCTTTTTCTTTGCAATAATCCGATCATGCAAACAAATTTTGCGAAATATTCGACTGAGACTTGAAGATGCTTGAAAAAAAGGCAGAGAATTTAAAATGGACTTTTTCAATCACTGATAATAAAAAGATGTATCGAAAGACAGAAAGAGAGAAGGAGGGAGAGAGAGAGATAGTGGGAGAGGAGAGAGGGAGAGAGAGGGAGAGAGAGAGAGTGATAGTGGGAGAGGAGAGAGTGGCAGAGATGAGAGTGGCAGAGAAAGGTACAGAGTGTGAGAGAGTGGTAGAGAGAGAGAGAGAGAGAAAGAGAGAGAGAGAGAGAAATACAGAGAGAGAGAGAGAGAGAGAGAGAGAGAGGGGGGGAGAGAGAAATGAGAGAGAGGGAGAGGGAGAAAAATTTTCCGCGTGCGGTTTTTCATAATATATAGTTCAAAATTGAGTGAGATGTAACGTGTTATTAACAGGAATTTCCTTTGGGCCAAATCCATGTCGAGCATTTCAAAAAAAAAAAAAAAAAAAAAAAAAAAAAAAAAAAAAAAACCCGGCAGGAAGAGCAGGAAGAGAGCAGAATAATTGTGGTTTAAAGGCATTTCAAAGGGATGTTTTGAACTCGAAACAGGAGTACGGCAAGAGAAAGGCAAGGAGGCAATGCGTTAACAAAACCCGCTGGGCTCTTCAAATATAAGCTGAGAAAATGAGCTGCCTTTCTCTGAGACTTGATTAAAAAGCTTGGGTCGATAATCGTGTCGTGGATGCCTATGGAGATGATCGCTTCGTCACACAATAATAAGACATAAAAAATAAGCTTCTCTAGACTGCGAAGATTTCCGTTCGTATACTCTATTTCAATTTTGCTACCCAATAAATGGTATAAACGAGTAAACATCAAACATACCTGTACCTATACAGATTATAGTCCCGATTATCAGCGGTCCGGATAAACCTTGTATGTAAAGGGTGACCTCCCCCTCCCCTCCCCATGGAAACTGGTCGGCTGAGAGGAATTTTTATCGGAAAAACGAATGTCGAGAGGTTATTCTAAAAACTTTGCAACTCAATGGAAGAAATTCTCTCTCGCACTCATTGCGTCTTATAGCGGTTCGGTCCGTTTCCCAAAGTGTTCCCGTAAGCGGCTATGGGTGCGAGAGAGAGGCATTCTTCGTGAAATCTGTTTCTCTCTCGCACTCATTGCGTATTATGGCGGTTTGGTCCGTTTCCCAAAGTGTTCCAGTAAGCGGCAATGAGTGCGAGAGAGATACCTTTCTCGTGAAGATTTTTTTCTCTCAGTTTCCCCAGGCTTCTGTTTTAACGTTAAGTTTTTTGGTTTTTTTTTTCATTTTCTAACTCTAACTCTATGTCTTTTCCTAATATTTATTTATTTTGAGAATAAAGTCTTGTCGGTCAATTTTTCAATCCGGATTAATCCATAGTTTAATTTCGGATTAACCATGGTTCACAATTAGCCGTGCTCCCTTCAGCTCCAGTCCATATTATAGCCCTAATATTCGGGACTCCGTACTATAAACTCAAAAAGCATAATAAGCATTGCAACATTTAATGCTTATACTTGTATGTTCTGACATGCGCATGACTATACCCTATAATCACATCTGTAAATTATGTAACGAGCTATACCAAGCAGTGCTGTCGTTTTGCGTAGGTATAATTTTAATGGCATTTTTCAATTCCCCGATGATTCCACCGGTTGAGAAAAGGTTATAAAGCTCAGTTCAGTGCATGATGACTGTAGTGCTCGAAAATACTCGCATTTTCAATCTTCTCTCAACCGGTGGAGTCGCGTCGATGACTTTTAAAAACTTGCGAATATTTTAATAATTTTAACAATGATTGCACCGATCTCTAAAAGATCACGGATGCGAGAATTTTCGTGTATTACAGTCTTACACTGCACTCAACTGTGTAATAATTATTCTTTTCTCGACCGGTGAAATCATTATTGATGAATTGGAAAAAGTCATTAATTATACGCAAAATGGCAGCTCTGTAACGACCAGTGGCGTAGCGTGAAATTTGGCAACGTTGTTCTGTGTTCATTTAAACCCATGTAAAAGATCAAATGCGAATGTGCTCACCGAACACCCGCAATACTTCGATCTTTTTTATGGGTTCAAATGAACGCGAACTACAACGTTGCTAAATTGCACGCTACGCCACTGGTAACGGAGAGAGATCATTTAATGAACTGCGAGTTTCCATCTATAACTTAATAGTTCAATAAGCGTATAAGATGCATAATAAAATCACATATAGCCTTGTATAATATCATAGGTACGATAGCTGTCCAAAAAACGTAAAAATGGGCATCTTGCAAACTTTTGCTATAGGGAATTGAAGAGTTGGTCCTTGCATAAAAACCTGCAAATACTCGTATGACGATAAGTGCACTAAAAAATCACGAAATTCACTCTCGGATTCGGGCTTAATGGCGGGGAGACGCAGGTACCATGGGAGATTCTTATCGAAAGTGAGACATATTTCTGTGTTTCCGTAGAGATAGTGAAGTAGTTTAGACAGGAATCTCTCCCGCATGATACCTGCGTTGAATCGCCATTACGAACTTGCCGTTTTAGCAGTTATGTGAGTGTGAGTTCATCACTGAATTTTAAATTTTCTTCGTGTGATTTTTGTGATTTTCGCTGGTTTTTACATCAAATTGGACTATATTCATTTGCTTACAGCAAAAGTTTGCAAGAGCCCCGTGCATTGATGTGAATGTTGGCTACATCAGTACCTTGAATGTCATGAAAGTCCAAAAATTTAATTTTAAAACAATGATATTTTTACGCAAAAAAAAAAAAAAAAAAAAAACTGGGGTCGTTTCTGTGCCCCCTCCCCCATTCCTTTCGGCTCATAAGTCCTGAGGGTTTGTTAAAATAAAACCAAACAAGCCTCTGAACTCTGATCGAAGCTGAGGAAAAACGCATGTTTGGCAACGCTGAGATAGCGGATGCTCTCTCGAATGAAAAAGCAACATTTAACCAACGGCGGCAGCTGAGGTTTTTCCTTCTCTAACTGACAGATTGATGGCATTTTCATCGTCCGACTCGAAACTTTTGAACTTTCCACTGCAACTGAACAAATTCATTTTTCTCAACTGCAGACGCAAAAAAAGAAGAAGAAAAAACTTTCTCTCTGGTTTAAAGAAAAGGAGAGGGCGGGTAAAATGGAGAGAGGGTAGAAGAAACGGAAAGTGGGTGTCAGGAGAAAAAAAAAAAAAAAAAAAACAAAAAAAAACAAAAGAGCAGCTAACAACTTGAAAAATCCGTCTTTGAAACACACTTATCTACAAATTATTGCCCTACCCAGTTGGTGCGACATAAATTATCGAGGACAATTGAAAAGTAAGATCTTTTGTCACGCGCAGTTTTTCTCCGTCTGATTGAAACAGATTACGAAGTAAAAGACCTTCTCAACGCAAAAAAAAAAAAAAAAAAAAAAAAAAAAAAAAAAGATTTAGGTACTTTTGTTTTTGACGAATTCTAGTTTTGATTATCTCGTTTGTCAACAAGCCAAGAATCGTAGTTACGATTCTTGGTTACGAATCGTTACGAATCGATTTACCACCGCTGTTTCGTGCTTCATGAATTTCGTTGCAATTTTTGCTCTCTTTCAATGTTTTAAATCAAATTATAATACAATTTTATTTATTTGCTTCGTAATCGATTGAAATTATATAAATTTTTAGTATGGAAATGATTATTTTTCGATGATTCTAGGGTGAAAATATGGCTTTAACAGCTATTTTAAAGCAGATCTTTCCGAAGTCTTCCGTATTTTTTCGATGTCGCACCAGTTCTGGGCTGACATGCGTTTTGAAAATATTTTAGCGTTATTTTTTGGGGGAAGAGGGGCAGTGGCGTCGCGTGCCATCTGGCAACAATGCAACTGCTCTATTTAAACTCATTAAATATATCGAATTTTCCTTGTGCACTGTGCACCCCCTGAATTCGACATTTTTCATGAAATTAAATGGATAGAATTCATTGTTGCCAAATTGCACGCGACGCCACTGAAGAGGGGGCACTAAAATCTGAAACTGAAGCGACATCAGACAACTTTTGATGACAGCGGAAAAATATGGAAATCTGCTGCATTTAAAGGGTGTAGCAGTGAACTCCATTATTTCACATCAAAATCATCATAGAACCGTCATTTCCATCGTAAATCATCATTTCAATTAATTTATCGGTTATATCAATAAAAAAAATGGAACATCGGAATCACTAATGGCATAACAAATCACGGCTATAAACACGCAGACAAAAAGGGAGAGGGAAGTGAGGAAGACAGAAAAGAGAGAGGGCAAAATTTATTTACCCTGGTCAAAATGTGCCATGACCAATTTTACATGGAAATAGATTACCATCGAAATCGCTCAAATCTCCATGGAAACTGAGTATTTTTCCATGGAAACCACGCATATTTCCATGGAAAACGGAGTGCCTTCCATGGAAATTGATGTAGTTCCCATGGAAAAATACTTGGTTTCCATGGAAATTGGTGTGATTTCCATGTAAAATTGGTCATGGAAATTGATTTCCATGTAAAATTGGTCATGGAACATTTTTACCAGGGTTATTGATTGATTTTTTTTTATTATATACATTAATCTTTTAACAATAGGATTAATACCATGGAGGTCAATTTAGGACTTTAAAGTCCTTTCTTACAATTGAGCGTCCATGGCTCATCTCTAAGCATAAGAAAATATGAAAAGAAAAAGAAAAAGTAAAATGAGTAACTAGAAATATAACGGAAAGAAAGAAAAAGAAAAAAAAAACAAAGCAGAACAAAAGTAAAAATAAAACTGAAAATGAAAATAAATAAAATAACAACAAGTATCCGAAAAATATCTGTAAATAACAGAGGACAGCTATATAAATGTAATTTTGATGCGATGAAAAATTTGAAAAATTAAAATGGAAAGAGAGAGAAAGTTCGAGCGTGTATAAAATTGAGAGTTGCAGAAATCCAAGTAAATAAGGGTGACGAACTTACCGAGAAATCTATGTACGTTGTATAGATGGGATACGGAAGGGCAATACAAATACCGGAGAGCCACGTCCCTGTCGCGAAAACGTAGGCGGGCAACCGAACTTTGCTCGGATCTAATAAATACTTGTAACGATCGACGGCGATCATAAACATTGTGAGCATGGTCACGTGCGAGGGAACGTCCTGAAACAAAACAAGTAAAAGAAAACACTTATCATTGAAATTGAACTCGAACTCGAAATTACATTAAATAAGGTATGTTCCAAACTTTTGCTACAGCTAAAGAAAGGGTTATTTGAGTGTAAACTTACTCGAAAAAAAGGTTGGGGGGATCAAAAAGCTCCAAAATTGACTCACAAACAGTGACGTAGCGTGCAATTTGGCAACATCGAAATGTGGCCATTTAAACCAATATAGAAGATCGAATGCAAAGGTGTTCACCAAATACCCAATACTTCGATCTATTTCACGGGTTTAAATAGACGAACAGCAACTTTGACAAATTTCACGCTATGCCACTGCTCACAAACTCATCAATGAATATTTAAAACAAATCCAAGATGGCGGTTGATGGATTAGCTAGAGATTGATCACGGGGGCGATCGGTGCATTAGTTGATTTGTTGTTTTTACAATCTATGAATTTTGTCAATGGGGCTCTTACAAATTTTTGCTACAGGGGATTGAATAGTTGATTCTTTAATTAAAAAACCTGTAAAAATGACGATGAATACACTAAAAAAACACGACTTTTACTCTCAGAATCGGGCCTATTGGCGGAGAGACGCCGGTATCATGGGAGATGGAATCTAATCTGAGACATATTGTATATCTGTCTCTGTAGAGAAAGTGACAGATTAGACAGGAATCTCTTATGATACCTGCGTTGAACCGCCATTACGATCATCTTGCTGTTGTAGCAGTTTTGTGAGTTTATTACAAAGTTTTAGAAATTCTTAGTGTGATTCTTGCATCAGATTGCGGACTATTCATTTGCTCTTATCAAAAGTTTGCAAGAGCCTCATTTAGCACTAATATTTTGTTAATTTAGCACCCCTCGTTAAGTTAACAAAATCATGGGGGGGGGGGCATAATTTTTAACATCAAAACTGTCAAATCAACAAATTTTTTAACATTAACATTTACGTATTTCTTTTTTCACATGGTTTGTGTTCTGATTTCATCGTGGTTTCGTGTCGCCGTAAGTGTGTTTTTTAAAAGTCATTAATATTTAAGTATTTAAGTGGTCTTACCGGTTTCGTGTCGCCATTTAAGTGTTTTTTTATTTATTCGAGTTTTTAGCCAGTTTTTTAACATTAACATTTACGTATTTCTTTTTTCACATCGTGATTTCATCGTGGTTTCGTGTCACCATAAGTGTGTTTTTTAAAAGTCATTAATATTTAAGTATTTAAGTGGTCTTACCGGTTTCGTGTCGCCAGATAAGTGTTTTTTTTTTTATTTATTCGAGTTTTTAGCCAGTTTTTTAACATTAACATTTACGTATTTCTTTTTTCACATCGTGATTTCATCGTGGTTTCGTGTCGCCATAAGTGTGTTTTTTAAAAGTCATTAATATTTAAGTATTTAAGTGGTCTTACCGGTTTCGTGTCGCCAGATAAGTGTTTTTTTTTTTTATTTATTCGAGTTTTTAGCCAGTTTTTTAACATTAACATTTACGTATTTCTTTTTTCACATCGTGATTTCATCGTGGTTTCGTGTCACCATAAGTGCGTGTTTTTTAAAAGTCATTAATATTTAAGTATTTAAGTGGTCTTACCGGTTTCGTGTTGCCATACAAGTGTTTTTTTTTTTTATTTATTCGAGTTTTTAGCCAGTTTTTTAACATTAACATTTAAGTATTTCTTTTTTCACATCGTGATTTCATCCTTTTTTTTTTTTTTTTTTTTTTTTTTGGTTTTTTTTTATTTTTCATTTCATTTATTTATTTTTCTTCGTTATTTTGGTTTTATCTTCCTTTCTTTTCTTTTTTTTTATCTCTAATTTATCGCTTGTCTCACTCAAAACGGATTGAATGTATCAAATGCCACAAAGGAGATTAAATCGCATTTGTCAATTAAAATAGCCCTACCCCATTTCACGGAATGGCCAGTTTTCACATGCCCCATTTCACGGGATGGTCAATTTTGCATCCATTCCGCGATTGGGTCAACGGCTCTGACCATTCCGCGGAATGGTCAATTTTCTGACCATTCCGCGGAATGGTCAACTGCGCGATCGGGGCGTAACATATACTTCCAATGTGTTATAAATATGTGTCCGCAAATGGGTTTGTTTCAGGTAAAGCCTCCATAAATAAACGAGTCTCCAGGTATAGCTTCCGAAACCCTATATGAACTAGTCGAAAAAGTTAAAATTGGAATTTGAATGCTCATAACACTTTCAGGATTCTCAAAATTCAGAACTGCTGTTCTAAGAATATTTAATGGCATTTTTCAATGGAGCTGTTGCAAACTTTCGCTACAGGCTTATTAATATAGTTGAATATGGGGTAATACCCTGTAAAAATAACGATTAGCGCACTAAAAAATCACGAAATCCACTCCTAAACTCACAAAAAGCTTTTAAATGCGAGACCATAATGGCGACCGAGGCCGCGATTTTCTTATGGCAATTGTATGCTTCTTCTACTTCTTGTGTGGTGTTGCGAGAACACCTCGTGTAGGTGGCGCTGATTGAAGATAGGGAACCCCAATGAAAACCGCGGCCCCGGCCGCCATTACGGTCTCGCGTTTAAAGGCAGTTTGTGAGTTTAGGAGTGGATTTCGTGATTTTTGAGTGCGCTATTCGTTATTTTTATAGGGTACTACCCCATTATCATCTATTAATCAGCCTGTAGCAAAAGTTTGCAACAGCTCCATTCACCGATATGATTCCGCCCGTTGATAAAAGCTGACGCACTTTAGTACAGTTAGTAGTTCAACTGTTTGTATAATATATGCTCAAAAATACTCGCATCTGTAATCTTTTCTCAACCCGATAGAGTTGTCGATGACTTTAAAAACTGGCGGATATTTTTATAATTTTACGGCGATTGCGCCGATTAAAAAAAGATAACAGATGTAAGTATTTTTGAGCATGAACTGTACTGCAAACTGTGTATAATCTTCTCTCAACCGGTGGAATCATCGGTGAATTTAAAATCTGTCATTAAATATTCACGGACGGCAGCACTGTCGGAAATAGACTCGACCTCAATGCGAGTTGAAGCCTCAAAATATATAGTTACTGCGTTTCCCGCTGGTTCTCAGATTATACCTGCAATCAACGTACGGGTTACGAGGAATTCAGTCACATTTCAAAAATCCTTTTCATCGTTCCTAGTTCAGTGAAGCGCACTTATATGCTTCATTCTCAGAGAACACTCTGCCTCTTGCTCAGCAATTTAAAACATTCCTAAAAGGTTAGTCAGCGTTGAGTTCTCGACAAGACTCTTGACAAATAACCCTGTTATAGACAATCCCCTTTTCTTTGAAATCTCCTCTCTTGGTTGAGTTGTTTTTTTGTTTTTTCCCCCCTTTCTTTTTTTTTAAGCGTGTCATACGAAGTATATGGCAAGCTTCTTACTCTCGTTTTGCTGTATACAATGAATAATATAATACAGTGTAAGAGGCGCCATCTGGTGGCCGTGTGTGTTTTGGAGATTCCGTTTTCAGGATATGAATCAAAAATTAAATGCTCGGGTCGTATTGTGTATTTTCGATAAATTTTTGAGTACATACAATAGTACACTCAGACACGATTAATTTTAACAACTTTAACAACGTTTTTTAACAACTTTTGATTACTTTCGGGAATCTATGAACCTGAACATGATTGTAAAAGAGTTAAACGAAGTATCAAAAGATTTCGTTGTAATGAGAGGTTCACAATAAATGGAGTCCCACCAAATCGCAACTTTCTATATGCTGAGAAAAAATGATTCATCGTAGAGAAAGCTGAGATGGGACTCTTGCAAACTTTTGATACAGGTGATTGAAGATATGATTTTTAATTGCATTAATACCTGTAGCAATGACAATGAGTATGCCGACACCGAAAAATCACAAAATTTACGCTCAAAATCGGGCTTAATGGCGGAGCTACGCAGGTATTATGGAGGAGATTCCTATCTAATTTGAGACATATCTCTGTACTTATTCCGTAGAAAAAGTGACAAATTAAACAGGAATCTTTGATGATATCTGAGTAGCTCCATCATTACGATCAGTGGCGTTGCGTGCAATTTGGCAACAATGAATTCTATCCATTTAATTTCATGAAAAATGTCGAATTCAAGGGGTGCACAGTGCACAAGGAAAATTCGATATATTTAATGAGTTTAAATGGAGCAGTTGCATTGCTGCCAGATGGCACGCGACGCCACTGATTACGATCTTGCCGTTACGGCTATTTTCTGAGTTTAGCACTGAATTTTAGACTTTTCGGTGTGATTTTCGTGAGTTTTGCTGGTTTTCACATCAGATGTAATTATTCATTTACTTATAGCAAAAGTTTGCAAGCGCCCCATTAGATGGGACTCCCCTTTTGTGACTAGATCATTAGACAGTCACCTTGAATTTCTCTTAGAATGCCTCTTTGTGGGTTAATGAGTGGATTTTAATACTTTTCATGCTTACGTTCCGATTTTTCACGAGCTGTAAACGTAGGAACTGACCCTTCATAAGGTTATAGCAAAATTTTTCAACAAACTCATCTTAACCGAAAACGAAATACACAAAGAAATGAATACCTAAATAAATTTGGCAACTCTGTGCTGAACATACGTCTGCCCTAAAAATAAATTGATTTTGAGAGGTGGCAGCGCGGCGGCGTGTGTGGCGGCGTCAGAACATGCAAACACAAAAAGAAAGAGCTTTCATTGTCCGGACAAAGGGTCCATTTTCGACCGGACATGGTCCAACTTTTTCCTCTTACTCCATCCCCCTCCCTCTCCCTCTCTCTCTCTCTCTCTCTCTCTCTCTCTCTATCTATCTCTCTCTCTCTCTCACACACTCTCTTTCTCTCCCTCTCGTCCTCTCTCTCTCGTCTTCTACCCTTCCCCTTTTACCACTTTCTCCTGCTCTAAAGAAGAAAAGAACTCAGGTGAAAAGATGAAAACACCTTCCCTGTTTTCACCTCTCAACTTCAAATTTAATGGACGGAGAAAAACAGAGTCCATAGAAAATAATGAAATAGAAACAGTGACATCTGAGTCCTCTAGCCTCTGTCCCCATCCCAATAGCATGAGCTCGGCGTTTTTTGAGGATACGCGAAATATATCACATTGCCGCCTAAAACCTTGTTATGTTCTCTCTTTCAAGTATAGTATAAAAAGAGAGGGAGGTACATAAGATCGGTGTCTTTGATCGTGAGCATCATGACATTTGCTTTTGCTTCTTGTGGCTTGTAGATCTTAGGAGCGAAGAATGAAAAAGTTGCAATTGGTTCTGAAAGGGATTTTTACCTCTCTCTAGAACTTGAAAAACGCCCGAAGATTAGTGAAAAATATGCGGTGAGCTGCCTAAAGTATGAAATGGGGAAAAAATTAAAACCTTGATGACTTTCCCCTCCCCTGGTACTGAATATGCCCTTGCAACAGAGCCGTTTCGATCTAATAATAATATTTTATAATTTTGGACTCTTGTTTGTTCATAAATCGCTCAATATGAATAGGGCAAATCAGATCAGATCAGATTATGACGTTATGATTGATGCGGTGGTTGCATCACTTCAGGATGTTTGATTGTGAACCAATCGCCAAATGCGATGTTATATTCATAAACAGAATCTCAGTTGTTTATCATTCATTTTAGAAATACTGCATTTTAGCGTCAAAGAGTGGCGTAGTTCATTCATATATATGTATAGTCAGAGTATCAGGGTATATGAAACATGAGGCAACCCGATCATGATTGAAACATTTTTATGGCGCAGTTTCTGTTGGACGCCAGAATGCCAGATTGGACGTTGCCAGATTGCGAAATGCAAGCAAACTCACTGGAACAAAACTATGCTCATTTATTTTCAGGTCTTGTTCTATAGGTAAAAGTAGTCCCCCTTCAAACATGGGTACCAAAATGCCACCCCCCCCCTCCCTTGAGGTAGATTAGCCTGTGAGTCACTTTGTAACAAATTCAGGTATGGGGCTCTTGCAAAATTTTGCTACAAAAGACTGAAAGGTTGGTTCTTGCATAAACAGGGGTGGGAACCGAGATGAATTTTGGAACCGGTTCCGGCAGCGCCAAGATTTCGGTTCCGGTTCCAGAACCGGTTCCATTTCGGTTCCGTAATGTCGCAACTCCAAGTGAATTGAATTCAATCAGAATTCACTGACTTCTGAGTAAGAAATTATAAAACAGGTGCAACGTGTAATTTTGCTTTACTGAAGTTTGAATAAAGATTAAAAGAGTTAAGTTCAAACAATCAAACAAGCTTCAAACCGAGCTGAGTAATAAGATGCTTTCCAATAGATCTGGCCGCATGGTCGTACGAAGCGGCTGTGATAGAATGAAAGAGAGGCCTGAAAATAGCCTCTCGACGCTTAAACCTGGGTTGCCGGTGCGGACAATACAACCTGAGCAAGACGAAACAAGACGAACTTTTCATACGAATTAGTTTTTTTTTTCCAAGCCAAAATTGCATGGGAGTGACATACAGCGTCAAATCATCTGGTCTTCTGTGAGTAGAATTTCTGCCAAATTCTGATGACTAGTTTCCAATTTGCTTGCCGCAGCAGTTGCCGCTTCGCAGTGTTGCCAGATCGAGGGTAAAAAGCCGTATCGTGCCCATTTAAATCAATGTAAAACGTACGGCTTTTTCACCCCAATCTGGCAACACTGCCGCTTCGTCGGCTTGAGACAATAACCCTTCGAGTAGATTGTCACTGTCTGATAGGTTGAGGTTTGGCTGATCTGTACACTCAGCTGCATTACTTGTTCCCGGAGAGGCCGGATCGGTCGGTGTGTCCGAGAGACGAAGGCTCCCCCACGCCACTGTCTGATAGGTTGAGGTTTGGCTGATCTGTACACTCAGCTGCATTACTTGTTCCCGGAGAGGCCGGATCGGTCGGTGTGTCCGAGAGACGAAGGCTCCCCCACGCCACTGTCTGATAGGTTGAGGTTTGGCTGATCTGTACACTCAGCTGCATTACTTGTTCCCGGAGAGGCCGGATCGGTCGGTGTGTCCGAGAGACGAAGGCTCCCCCACGCCACTGTCTGATAGGTTGAGGTTTGGCTGATCTGTACACTCAGCTGCATTACTTGCTCCCGGAGAGGCCGGATCGGTCGGTGTGTCCGAGAGACGAAGGCTCCCCCACGCCACGTTGAGAGCAGATTCCGCCAGATAAGTTACAGCTTTGGATTTTTGATCCTTGCTTAGTAGGCCTTTGTATCGAGGATCCATAAATACGGAGCTACAGAAAATAGGATTCAGCTGTAATAGAATGTCTTGTCTTCTTTCCATGGCTTTTGAGTAGCTTTGCGGAAATTTCTGTGCCAACTGACATCAGTTGCAGGATGCCGCTCGTCCACGCCGCCAAAAGTCCAAAAGGTCTCCCATCAGACGGTCTTCATTCTGAAGTTGTGTTGCAGAGGCGGCTCGTGCAATTTGGCAACAATGTCATCCCTCCATTTGATGTATGTAAAACAATCGATTCGAAAGTGAAGCAGCGTTTCACCAGCAATCGATTGTTAAACATAGATTCAAATGGAGCAAAGACAGTGTTGCCAAATAGCACGAGCCGCCGCTGTTGTGTTGTAGCGACCGTCAATGGCTTTCCGCCACTCGTCTTCAGTTAAGCTAAGTTTCGGAAAGGTGAGGGTATATTCGTCGCAGAAATCTTTTCAGGTGATAAGTCGTTCTAGCATCAGGTAAGTTGATGACCACCTTGTTGCGCAATCAATGATAGCCATGATTAGATTCTCCAACTTCAGCGATATAATAACGTCACAACTGCGTAGAGTGTTGACAACTATTCTCATTTTTAATAAGATATCACTGTATTTTGATCCTTCTTTCCGTACATTATTGACTGTCAGCTGCAGAGTATGCGCGGAACGGCGGTCAACCTTGCAGTTGACCATTTAGTAAGCTTTCTTCACAGAAAAAACACTTTGGTAGCGCTGACAAAACCTTTGGTAGAAAAATAACCCAGCAAAAGACTTTAGTTGAGCCAACCAAAGGTTCTTTACGCTCAACTAAAGAGATTTTGCTGGGTGAATAAAAAAGTTGGTCGGCCCAACTTAAGTCTTTTGCTGGGTCATTTTTCTACCAAAGGTTTTGTCAGCGCTACCAAAGTGTTTTTTCTGTTTTTTCTTTGTTCATCGTTTCGGAGGTACTCATTAATTTTGTTTTCTTCGTTTTCGCTTTGTAGACTTTCTTCTATTTCTGCATCAATATAGGCTTCCATAACCCTCACTGCCTTCCTTCTCGATATTGGAGCCATTATCTGTCGTGGCGCAAAAATATTGAGTAGGGTTAATGGAATAATCACTGAGAGTCTTCGATAAGAGTTAATTAATGTAGTCCCCTGTGTGACGCTGTGAAAGATCAAATACTGAAAGGGTTCTAATGTAGAGATACCCATCATCTCCAATGAACTGAACATTTGTACCAATTACGCTCCTTAGTCCTTCCTCATGTTGTGCAAATGTCCAATTTGATGGAAAACACGCTTCACCGCTTCACTCCTCTGCCCTTTTTTTTTCGCTGAATATTTGCTGCGTCGATCACTTTTTTTCGTACGTTGTGCCGGTTTATTTTGGCCGGTGTATTCAAGCCTGCACCACGTGCTTCGTTTGTTGCTTCTCTTGACAGTTTGAGGTTAGTCTTGCGTTTTTCTTTTTCTTCGTATTCAGCGTATTCATCTTTGTGCGCTGCCCGCAAATGTTTTTTGAGTTTTGATGCATGTTTACCCGTTATAACTTTTCCGCAAAGTTTACACTCAGATTTAAAATTAGGTTTTTCTGTGTTCGTCATAGAATACACAAGATCATGAATCCGCTTTCTATTTTGCGGCCACTCATCTTTAAATTTTAATTTCCAAATAAATCCTTTTCACAATCTTCTTCATACACCCTGACATTTCCTTGCCAACGCGAATTTCATTACACAGACTTAAATATCACTGATATTAGGTATATCAGCTGACGCTACTCTTGCTGGCGCGGAACCCTTTTGGAACCGAATTGTCATTTCGGTTCCGTTTCCGGTTCCGGTCCCTCCCGGGTCATTTTTTCGGATTCCGGTTCCGGTTCAAACAAAACATTAAGGTTCCAAGGGTTCCGAATTCCGGCTCCGATTTCGGTTCCAACCCCTGCTGCATAAACAACCTGTAAAAAATGACGATGCGAACACACTAAAAAATCACAAAATTCACTCTCTGAATCGGGCTTAATGGTGGAGCTACGCAGATATCTATCATGGTAGATTCCTATCTAATTTGAGACATATCTCTGTGTTTTCGTTAAAAATGTGTTATATATTAGACAGGAATCTCCCATGATACCTGCGTATAGCTGCACCATTTTATAATCTTACCGTTACAGCGCGGTTTTCTGAGTTTATTACTGAATTTTAGAATTTTTTGTGTGATTTCCGTGATTTTTGCTGGTCAAAAATCAGCAATATAGCTGGTTCACATCACATTTTACTATTCATTTGCTTATGGCAAAATTTTGGAAGAGCCCCATTATGGAAATGACGATGAGAATATCTCCTTCTTCGAAATTATACATTTGAAAGAGATCTAAGTAACACGTGTGGGGTCACGTGAGAACGAGGAAGATAATTAAAAACCATGATAACAGCTGAGATGGTCATCGTTGGCTAATCGTTGAATTCAGTGACGTCACATTAAAACCGTCACACCTCAATTAATGTGACATTTTTCTGATAATATTCATTAATAGAAAAATGTTTTAAAATGAATATAACCTTTGCATTTCTCTGCCAGTGCGACAACCTCGGGCTCATGTAGTCGAGCTGAAACACGTCATTATGCCAATCAATCACCCCAAGATCGACGGAAGCTTTCAGTAATATTAGAAAACGGGAGTCCCGATCAGATTAAATTAATTTTTAATCGCGGAGATTGAATTGCAAAATCTGATCATGGCTGTTGACGCGCGGCCGCGGCGAAGCGCGTCCGTCAAGCCGCAACCCCAAAAAAAGCGCGAAGCGTGTTTGCTTTGTTTTTCTACGAATATTTTTTTGAATGTTTTGTTTTCCTGGAGTACTTTTCCGGGTGTATCAATCATAATCGGACCTCCACCATTTACCATGTCCTTGACCGTTTAACCATGCTTTCATTTCTGATATTCCTTCAAAGCCTATAATTTAATTAGGAGATGCATACTTTCCCTATTGATGAGGCTGTTGCAAGCTTTCACTAAGGACCCTGGTAAAAATGACGACTATAACCGTTCCAAAAACGACTATAAACATAGTTGGCCAACTATAGATTATAGTCGGCAACTATGTTTATAGTCGTTTTTGGAATAGTCGTATAGTCGTCATTTTTACCAGGGGATGAATTAACAATCGGCTTACTACACTTAAAACCAGTGGAAATTACGATGTTTCCACTGAAAACTTCCAAAATCCAATTGAATTAACTTACAACGAAAGCTTTTAAACTCATATGAACGTAATGACGGCGTATTCGTATAACGTCGGTAGGTATATATCAAAGGGAGGATTTATATCTTGACTCTTTTCGTCACAGCGTACACATATGTGTACATGGTTTAACATGGAGTCAAGTGGCGTAACAATAGCCCCCTCAGCCCCCGCAATTGCGGGGGGGGCGCAAGGCGTCGGAGGGCACAAAGAGAGAGGAGAAAAATACGGGGAAAAGGAAGGAAAGGAAATGAAGGAAGGAAAAGAAGAGAAGAAGAGAAGAGAAGAAGGAAGAAGAGAAGAAGGAAGGAGAGAAGAAGAAATAAGACAAGAACAAAAAATAGGAAAACAGGGACGAAGATGATAGCGAGAGGATTGGTAGAAAGAGATAGGTTTTGGAAGACTTATTGACGAATTTGTAACATTTAAGGCACGAAAGAAAAAGTTTTGAAAGAAAAGGTAGGCAATTTTTGATCTAAAATTGACAAAAAAAATAAATTTATTCATAATTTTAGGCCAATAAAGAGTGGAAGTGGTGTGTGGAGGAGAAGGGTGAGGATGGATGGATTGGGATGGGATGGGGGAGGGAGGGAAGGTGACGGGGGGAGAGGGGGGCGCAGCTGTATTTTTTGCGGGGGGGCGCATGCATGCCTAGTTACGCCACTGATGGAGTCTTATGAGATTTTGAAAAAATGGGGATGCACGTCAATTTATATGAGAAAAGTTCAACTAGCTCAATGACGTGGATCCAAGATTGGTGTGACAATTTTTTCATTATTCGTGTCTCAAAGGGTTTTAAATTGGCATGTCCTCTGTGCAAGCAATGGAGATTTTAAGAGTGATGCTAGTCGCCGGAGTTTTTATCCTCACTTCAAATCATATCAGTAAAACACCTAGATCATGTAAATCAGAAACCCTGAAATAAATCAGAAACACCATAATAATCTGAAATAATCACTAGAATTAATCAGCTTATTATGAAAATTAATATTTAAATGCAAAAATGAAATTGCAACGAAGGCAATTCAGTTTTGTAAAATCAGTAAAATGAAGCAAATGCTTTTGAATTGTAAATTTTGCTCAAGTTTTAGTAATTTTCCTGTTTGGATTGTAAATTTGTCAATTTGAAATGTAAATTTTATAATTCAAAACATTGTGACTTTTGCGCATTTTACATGGTTGTCACGTATGACGTGACTGACAGGTATACTAATCTCAAAAGTCACAAGGTTTTGAAGTGTAAAATTTACAATCCATTTCGTAAAATTTACGATCAAAATGGGGCAGTTGCAAGGGTCAGAAATGTTGTGTTTTTTATAAAGAAATTGCAAGTACTTGATGAGCTGAAGACAAAGATGCCTTTGGTTTCTAATTAAGTCCCGTTGTTCCGGAGATGAGATTTTGGCCCAAAATACATTGTTTTAAATGGGAATTCCGCGTAGTGACGTCACTACGCACATGATTTTTTGCAACTTCTCACATGTGTATCTTCAAAACCTGGACACTTAGGAAAAAACCAAAGGCACCATTGTTCTCAGCTCATCAAGTACTATAGTTTTCTTTATAAATAACACAATATTTCAGACCCTTGCAACTGCCCCATTGTAAAATTAATAAAGCCTATGTAAAGTTTACAATCCAAAACGTAAATTTAGCTGTATTAGTAGTAAATATTACCAAAAATGGCTGGTAAAATTATCATTGGCTTCATATCCTACTGATTTTTGGAAACCGTGTCTTATTCCATTTATGAATGCGCCTTCATTTTTTAGGGTAGACTAAAACGGTACAGTTAGGTACGAATAGTTATCTATTTGTCCACACATCTCCTGCCGGGCCTGCCGGTACCTGATTTGAATATGCCTTTCAAAAGTTTCTGCGATTCAACTGATGGCAACCAAGTCCTACTTTTCATAGATACGCCTTCATTTTTTAGGGTAGACTAAAACGGTACAGTTGTGAACGAATAGTTAACTAATTGTCCATACACACTATCACAGTACTCGCACAGCTGCCGGTACCAGATTTAAATAAGCATTTCAAAAGTGTCTGCGATTCAAATGATGAAAACGGTGTTCTTTTTTCAAATCTATTTTTTTCGGTGATAGCTTTTGAATGAGTTAGTGACGGCGGCAAATCGGAACCAGTGGCGTAGCGTGTATGGGGCTTTTGGGGCTTAAGCCCCCCCACTTTTTTGGGAGAAGCAAAAAAAAAAAAAAAAAAAACGGAAACAAAATTTGAACAAAAATTTTTGTATGGGGTATTATGAATACCCCATACAACTTCAAATTTTCGAAGAGAGAAAAAAAAAAAAAAATCTCAAGCCCCCCCACTTTTTGACCCCACGCTCCGCCACTGATCGGAACGGTGTACTACGCAAGAAAATATTGGGCAGATTTGGGGTAGCCTTCATAATCTCGCCGATTCAACAACTCAACACTTAAACAGTCAAAACCTCCCTGTTTAGTTTAAGGAAGAGGCCGGATATGGCCTCGCAACTTTAAATGCGTATATACCTTTTGTTCATACGAAACATAGTCGTTTGAAAGTGATTGCATTGGTTCTATCGTAAAATTTATCACAAGAATCATCCTTTACAGTTTGTATTTTGATCGTAAAAACATTCAAATTTGCATTGTTTGTCATATATTCTATATCCGACCCAAAGAGTAAACAAGAATCCCAACAAAACGGTAGGAGAGCGTAGTAGGTTAGGTTAGGTCGGCGCTATCGAAAATTCAGCTTCTGATTGGCTGGCGAAAGCCTGGGCCCCCAAGAGATCGCTCTTATGGAGATTTAACGTGGGGTTTTTGACTTTGCCTCATTTAAGGTCAAATTCCAAGAAAATTATTGCTCCTTACCTTCGGAAAATTCAAATTATATTTTTGCTAGGATATAACGAATATATTGATGGGTCTTACATATCACTTCATCACAAACTCAACAAAAAATGTGAAATTGAAAATTAAATGATGATGATTTTTTCCCGCCGTAACGTCCGACTGTGAGCCGCTAAAACTTCGTATTATTTCGAGTTTTTGCGTTTAAATCTTCCGGTTTCTTCATGAAATCGGCGTATTTCCTTCATTCAATGAATTTTACAAGCATTTAAAACCATCTGCATTACACTAAAACAAAAAAACAACTGCTACACCACACACTCGGCCCGACCCTTGCAAAGAGTGGGAAACACAGCAAAAAATTACCCGTAATTTTACTTTATAATTCATAATCTTCTGTTAATTTTTCGATGAAGTGATATGTCTGACCCATCATTAATCTCTTCGTAATAGTCTCGAAAAAATATAATTTGAATTTTCCGAAGATAAGGAAGAATAATTTTCTTGAAATTCAGTTTAAAATGAAGAAAAGTCGAAAATCCCATGTTAAATTTCCATAAGAGCGATTTCACAGGGCCCAGCCAATCATAGAGGCCGTGCAATCGATAGTGACATTCAATAGTAATCGACTATGCCACGCTCTCTTGCCGTTTTGTTGGGACTCTTGTCCACTCTTTGGTCTGACCCTTCCTCTCCTATTGACTCGCTCCACTATGTGCGGCGTTGAATGGTGACGGTCGGTAAACACAGGGGAATAGGTTGGAATTAAAGGAGGGCATTCTGCATTCAACACCTAGCTAAATCAGAGCGCTGTTGATTGTTGAGTTGTGAAATCCGTTACAGAATAAAGTAAGCCTCTTCTGCAGCCGTTTAGTGCACAGCACCGTCTCATTTTGTGTCTGAAAAAGTAAACATTGTCTCGATGAATTTGAAAGACCGAAATGCGCCAAAGTAAAATGGTTGTGCAGCCATCAAATTAACGGCATGCTATTTGCATTGGCATTTTTTACAAGTCACTTTGTAAAGCTTGTGAATTGTCTGTGACATGTATAACAGGATCTACGGAACGCGGACCTAGCCTACAAAATGTCGTTAAGCGCGTTTGTATAAGAATCCGCCCGCCCGCATCTCACAATCAGATCCACTCAGTGATCGTACGAAAATGAGCTTAAGAATTACAGAAAGTTATAAGGGGCACTCTCAGCGTCTCTCTTTTCTAAAGATTCGTTTCAAAGGTGCGGATTGGAATTATCTGCATCAGCGCTCTGACAGATGGCCTTACGAGAAGACAGAAATAACGATGCGGAATGCTCAGATCAAAAAAAAAAAAAAAAAATCAGGACTCCAATAATCCCGCAGAAAAAGATTCCAACGGGTTTTTTTTTTTTTTTTTTATTTTCCTGGTATGAAAAGGAAAGGAATAGAGCGGGGGAAAAAATACGACCAATCTGCATCCATAATGTTACGATGGGGTTCTTTTCCTCTCCCGTTTCCTTTTTAGAGCGCACAAGTTTCACGAAAAATAGCGTGAGATGATACTGAGCATTGAGCAGAGTGCTTGATGCCTGGTGCTTGGTGCTTGGTACCTCCTCGCTTCAATTAATTATTTAAATTAGTTTCCTCTGGTCTATGTCACGTTGTGAAAAGGGCCCTCCATTCCAGTTGGAAGATTTCTTTCCACCGGAGCAGAAGCAGCAGTTGCACATTCAAATGTTGCCATAGTTACGAGGATGCATCCAAAGATTCCCAAGTAGCATCTAATGTAGAAATTCACTTGCAAAATACCGTTCGTAATTGACTTAAAAATGTAATGAAAAAGGTGTAAAAAAGATGCGTGAAAAAGTATCCTTCCGCCAAGTTTGGTCACAACCAAGTTTGTCAAGTCAGCCGAGTGTCCCCGTAGTGTTAATAAAAAGGAGCAGCTCCAAATAACTCAAAGTTTGGGTTTGAATTCCGATGAAAAATGCTGAAACACGAGTTATTTTGAGGGAGGCGTCTTTTAGAGGGGTTGCCAAATTCCCGGCCCTCCAGTGGGGTGGATACGAGAGTCGCTGCCCCCTTAGTTAAAAAATTTCTCAAATGGCAACCCCTAATTTTTACTTAATAAACTTCAAAGCGCAATACCGGCAAGCAATTTGGCGCAAACTACATATACAGGTCAATATCGTTTTATTGTGTTCGAGATATAGAGTGTCGAAATTCGATTATGACCCATTTTCAAAAATTCATAACTCCCACAAAAAAGGTATAAATTTAAAAATCAGCTTGAAGTACTCTGCAAAACAAGTTTTTTTTTTTTTAGAAAATAATGCAATTTTCCACGAAAATTTTTAAAATCATGATTTTTAGGCCCCTAATGTTTGTTTTCGAAATTGTCGAAAATGAATCAGTGATTTCCTTCTAAAATGGTTCGAATCAACAATTTTGGCTTGATACCTGTTGGCTGGGTTCAAGAGGTCCTATTGAGCACTGAATAGCGCTGAAAACCTCACAAAAGCTTCAAATATTCGCAATTAAAATGACAAAACTCAATATTGAGAGTACGACTAAATTTAGAATAAGGCAACATATTTATTTCAGGCTTTAACCCTTCCAGTCCAAGGGAAGTGGTACAGGACCATTTTATGTAACATGGGATTCTATGGAATTCAAATGAACAGTTTCAATGAGTGACTCATTAAAGTACTTAGAAAATTTTCCTCTTTTGAACGGTCTTAAAAAACTCTCAGAAAGACTCAAATCCTAAACACATGCATGAAAGGGTTAAGAGGGTTTTAGGGACTTCTGAGCGCTTCTCGTTTCGATTTGGACTCAACAGACAAATTTCAAGCCAAAATTTTTGATTCAGACCGTTTCATAGATAGATCACTGATTCAATGCATTTTCGAAAATTTTCACACAAAAATTGGGGACATAAAAATCATGTTTTCAAAAATTTTCTTAGCGAGCTTTATTATTTTTTCCTGAAAATTTCTTGCTTTGCAGAGTAGTTTTTTAAATTCCAACCTTTTTAAAGGGAGTCATGAATTTTAGAAATTGGGTCAAAATAGAACTTTGACTTTCGATGTATCAACCACAAAAAACTAAACTGTGCTTTGCGCAGAATTGCTTAGAATTTAAACAGTGGCGTACCGGAAACTTTTGGGGCCCCCCCGCGAACCTTCAGTCGGGGGCCCCCTACATTTATACACAGTGAATGGAGGCGGTCTGTAAAGTCCACCCCCCCCCCATCTAGAGGGGGCTCGGGGATACTTCCCTGAAATTTTTTAAAAATTGAGTGCTCTCGAGACGTTTTTTCACGCAGTTTTAGCTGTAAAATTCCGTTTCTCTCCCAAGAAAGAAAACAGCTACATTTCTGTTTCTAACAGCCTTAATATCCATTTAATACCACGGAAAATGCAAGGCCAATTTACCCCATTTAACGGAGGAACAAAGCAGCTCTTTTTACTATAATATTACACTTATTTATTTCTTTCTCCATCTTTATCTTCATTCTTTCAAATGTTATATTTTGTCAAATACACGGGTCAGATGTGACCATGGGGCCCTAATTGGGGGCTCCTTGGGTCGGGGGCCCCCCGCGCCGCGGGGGCAGCGGGGGTCTCCGGTACGCCACTGAATTTAATGCTCTCTGAAGTTATGTAATAAAAACTAGGGGTCACCATTTGGGAATTGTGATGTAGTGGAGCGGCAAACTTCGCATCTGCCAAAAGCTATTGAGCAGACCCGTCATTGTTTTTCGAAATCGGATACGTATACTTATTTTATTACATTAGCTTGCACCAAAAGCATTATAATGTCTTTGGCTTGAACCTAATATAAGGGCTTCCCGGTTTCTGAGAAATTCTGTATAGCGGCAGTGGTATTTATTCTTTAAGTTTGTGTTTCTTTAAAAAACTGGTAAAGTTTATGTCTACTGCGGAGAAAATACTGCGTTGATACTGAATTTCTTTCCCGTTATAATTACTCAATTAGGTACTTTCCATTTTAAAGAGGTCTCACTTTTCAAACGACTCACAAGGATTTGTGGCCTTTATGACTTGAAATGTCTTTCATTATTCGTAAAAACTCTCATTATAATTGAACTTGGGACCAAATATTTTCTATCAAAAAAAATTATCAACCTCATAAAACAATAAACTTCAGATATGACTCGCAGTTCTACTGCGAATGAATAACTTTAGTAAAGCTGTAGGGTCTTAAAAAGAGTTTAACATGTATATTCGCGTCAACAAACCGAAGTAATCCTTGCGGTATTGTTTTGCTTTAATCCAAAATTAACATATCTAATCGTCACGCAATATTATGTCAGCGAGGTCGCGTTTTCAAACTAAATACACAGTTTCCTCGACAAAGATATCAAATCGACGCCTGTGGTCTCCCATGATTCGCCGCTATAGATGGCGGCATCTTATATGGCATAACTGCCGTTTGGCGTAGACTTAATGATATTTTTCATTTCACCGATGATTCCACCCGTTGAGAAAAGATTATGCAGTTCCGTCCAGATCAATTTATGACTTTAACTTTCGTAAGTCTAATCTATAATATTTTCTCAATCGGTGGAATCGCCGTTAAACTGTTAAAATATCCGCAAGTTTTTGAAAGTAATGATGATTTCTCCATGGATGAGAAAAGATTGCAGTTTAGAGTATTTTTGTGCTTTAATGGTCATAAGCTGAACTGAACCGAGTACTCTTTTATCAACCGGTGAAATCATTGGTGAATTGAAAAAAAGTCACAAATTATACGCAAAACCACAGCTCTGTCCTCTGAAGCTGCCCGTGTTAAATCAACAGCAAATCAGAACTCGTTGAGCTCGTTTCGGTATACTATAGATGGTTTTAGTGCGAAGTTAACGGTTAGCCAACATCACAACAATGTATACTCATCGGACGCAATCGGTTGTGACAAAACTCTTGTAACGTTCCAAATTGTTTCACTCACTCTACCGTGACCGTGACTCCCATGTATATCCATCTCTTTTTAGTTTCGAAATTCGTAAACAGGGCCTTGTTTTATGACATGTTACCTATATTATTATCAAAATCGCATTTAAACGCCTCGAGGAATTCATTTCTGCTAAAAAATTTCACAAAAGATGTCTCCATACACGATTTTTGAAATTATAGATGGAGATGGCAGTACATGGGGGTTACGTGAGAGCAAAGAGAGACAGTTTGTCTTTGTTTGGAACGCTCATCGCCGGATGACGTCATCATCAAGTCATCACTAAAACCGCTTACAGGCTCCCTAACAAAACTTCCATCAAGGGACTGTAGAAACTTTGTGGACACACATTTCAATGAGATCCAGAACGTCGAATTTTCAATCATCGCCCAAATAAGGGCATTATACTCATGTAAATTAGAAATAATTAAGGCCATTTAACAACGCTGCATCAAGAGTAAACTCGGCACTTTCAGCTTCCACCCACACAATGGAGCCAACGGAAGCGCGAATGTTAACGATGGATGATGAAACTCAGCATCCAACTCGTCATCTCGTATCCTTATCGCCGGCTCCCATTAATTTTGTTCCCATCACATTTTAATTCAAATCCTCCTCCTGGACGTCCCCGACCCTGCTGTGCTGTGCAGCAACTCCCCTCCCCAAATTTATACCCTTGTTCATCGCTCTTTCCAAAATCTTGTAACGGAAGCATCTGAATTATCTCCACAAGATTTGTAGCGCCATGTTTCAGCGCGATAAGCCACAGTTGCCAATTTTTCTTTATATTATTATTTTTAATGAGTTTTTTTATTATTATTTTTTTTTTTTTTTTTTTTTTTTTTTTTTTTTTTATTTATTTATTTTTTTTTTAATTTTTTTGCTATTATTCTTCTTTGTTTATTCTTTTCTGTTATTGATGGAGGTACGAATGGATTTTTAAAGTTACTCCTACTATGTATAGTTTTAGGTCTTAAGGAGCTCTCCACTTTCATTATTGCTATCGTTATAACCGGATATTTGAAGGCATTCTAGAATCCATCGGTGATTCCATCAATTGATTCAATGATTACAAGTATCAATTGGAAAGTATTACAATGGCGTATAGAAATACTCAAATCAGAAATCTTTGTTTCAACCGATTGAATCACCGATGGATTAAAAATGTTAATGTCATTAAATTACCGCAAATTGGCAGTGCTGTCTTGTATGGCTCCAGGTAATGTTGATGGTTTTGTATTCTTTTCGCGGGAATATCTCAAAAAATATCTGAATTTCTTGAATGGCGTTGATGAAATTTAAAAGTCAAGGCGTTATCGACCTATTTTGGGGGAAAAAATCACTATAGAAGCACAATGATGTAGAGTTTTCTGATAAAATTACTACAAATTCCTCATTTGATTTGTTGTGCTTCTGCGGTAATATCATTAGAAACTAAGAATTAAGGCCATCTCCAGAGGAAAGGCTAATTAAATGATAAGTGTGCTCATTTGAGTAAATTCTAATGAGATCGTAAGGCTTATATTCTCGGAAGAGCACACCCGATGTTTCATGGGACCTTCTTCCGGAGATGGCCTCAAAGTGTTTTTTTTTTTTTTTTTTTTTTTTTTTTTTTCCCGTGTCGAGGGCTGCGACAAAGGTGATGAACCTTTCACCTGAAGTCAATCTTGCTTCTAAGTTAAGGCTGATTTTAAAGAAAAAATGAACAGCATATAATACACAAGCATACAGGGTGTTGATTAAAATATGTATCATCTCGAATTTTTCGCGAACGGCTTCGAATTTCGTGAAACGCCGAAACACGTCTAAAATATTTTCGAGGGGGACATCTTTTTAGGGGGACGCCGATTTTGTGGCCCCCCTGGGGAGGCCCCACGACCCTAAATCCCATACTTCAAATGGGAACCTCCAATTTTTATTTAATATTTAGGAAGAAAATAAAATTCTAAGACTTTTGGTGCAAACTGGAAGTCAATATCGTTTTTCGTTTTTGATAAATCGAAGGTCAAAGTTCGATATGGACCCATCTTCAAAAATCCGCAACTCCCCTTTGAATGGTCCGAATTGAAAAAACTTTGGGTCTAAATTGCTCTCCAGAGCAAAGTGTTTTAAAAAAAACCACGCATTTTCCATAGAAAATATTTTAAGGGGGTTTTTAAGGCCCCTAAATTTTTTGTAAAATTTGAACATTTTAAGAGGCTGTAAAAAAGAAACGACTTCAAATTTCAAAAAAAGGCTGAAACACGGGTCCCATTATTTCAAAGGATACCACTTTTCTTGGGGCCCGCGATTTTCAGACCCTACAGAGGGGGCGGGGGTGGGGGTCACATTCCTCAAAATTTGAAAATTTTAAATGATAACGCCCCAGACCCCTACTTTGTGATATATCGTTAAAAAGACCGTTGCAAGCCGAACATTTTATAGCAAACCGCGGTTCGATATCTTTTTTCGTTTTCGATAAATCGAAGGTCAAAGTTTGATAACGACCAATTGTATATGATATGACCCAAGCAGTAGAATTTTGCAATTAATTGTACACTTTATAGCAATTTCATTGCAAGCAAATTGCAATTAAATTGGCAATTAAATCAACAATTAATTGCCAATTTTCCTTCAATATCCTGGCAATTTGTGGCAATTAATTGAAGCAAAATTGCAGGGAAATTGCAATTAAATTGCAATTTATGGGGTTGAAATTGGAGAGAAAGTGAAAGGGGCGGTGGAGTAGGGATGGAGGGAGGGATGGGGGGGGGGGGGGGGAAGAATAAAATCGATAAAAATTATGATCATACTTTTCGGTGAATGCCATACATCTGTCTCTCTCACTTTCTAGACATAGTTTAACGCCACGACCGGGAATCGAACCCGCGACCTATCAATTCCTAGCCTAGCGTCCTAACCAGTACACTGCCCTGACAATTGAGGATTTGCGACGAATTTCAAGTATATAAGTTTGCGGACGTTCATTTTGGAAAATACGGTCGGATGTAATCCGATTAGCGTGAAAATTGGTGGTCCCAAGTAAAATTGGTCGAGGAGTCTGATTCTGCTATCCATTTTTCAAATTTCGAAAATCCAAGATGGCGGCGATATGCTTATCATGACTAACTTGCCTACTTTTCAACGGATTTGCACGAAATTTGAGACTGGGAGATATTTCCACACGAGGAAGCCAAATCTGCCATCTGTTATTTAAATTTAGAAAATCCAAGATGGTGGCGATATGCATATCATGTCTAATATGCCTAGTTATCAACGGATTTTCATGATATTTAGTATCCGAGGGCATATTTACGTAAGGAAACTGAATCTGCTACCTTTTTTTCAAATGCCAAAAATCCAAAATGGCGGTGATATCCTCATCATGACTAACTTGCTTAGTTTTCAACGGATTTACAAACAATTTAGCATCCAGTGGTATTTTCACACGAGGAAGTCGAAAATGTCATCTACTATTTAAATTTTGCAAATTAAAGATGGCGGCGATTTGCTTATCACGTCTAACTTGCCTAGATTTCAACGGATTTACATGAAATTTGGTTTCCGGAGGTGTTTTCACGCGAGAAACCCGAATCTGCATCCATTTTTCAAAATTCAAAATCCAATATGGCGGTGATATGCATATAATCGCAGCGTCACTTAATATTGTCAAAATTGAACGAACTTGGGGTAAAAAATAATCTACACAGCAAGCACTTTACGATGGGCTTGGCGCCGATACCCGAAACTGGGGTTCAAAATCATCCAAAATTGTCGAATTTTTTATTAGGCCTAAAAGTCAAATTTAAATCAAATTTTGGGTATCAGCGCCTAGCCCATCGCAGAGTGCTTGCTGTGTAGATTATTTTCTACCCAAAGTTCGTTCGTTCAATTTGGACAATTTTAAGTGACGCTGCGACTATATGCATATCGCCGCCATAATGGATTTTTAATTTTGACAAATGGACGCAGATTCGGGTTTCTCGCGTAAAGTGAGTGCCAAAAATATTGATATTATTTATTGAAAAACTTTCAAAAAATTATTAATATTTTTTTTTTTTTCACAATTGTTTAAAAATTCGTCCAAAATTTTCAATAACTTTTCAACAGTAGTTAGACAATTTTTAAAAGTTGTTGCCACATCATGGCAGTGGCGGTTCGTGAATTGTGGCAACAATTTATTTTCTCCATTTGAGCCTTTGTAAAACAATTGCTCCTCGATCCTCATGAGGCACACATTGCACTCAAGAAATCTATACTTTTGCATAGGTTTAAATGGCAAAAATGCACGGTTGCCAAATTGCTCGAGCCGCTCCTGCAACATGGTGTCGACAAACTGGAAACACTTTTTTTTTTTTTTTTTTTGTTGTTGCTTCGGTGACCAAATTTAATTGCCATTTCATTGAAATTACATTGCAATTTCATCCGCAAAAACTGAGTGGACACTATCCAAATCTGATCCAGATTCCATTGCAATTTAATGGCAATTGAATTGCATCTCTCTTGTAATGAAGTTGCGATTTTATTGCAATGGAATTGCAATTTTATTGCAATGGAATTGCAATTTTATTGCAATGGAATTGCAATTTTATTGCAATGGAATTGCAATTTTATTGCAATGGAATTGCAATTTTATTGCAATGGAATTGCAATTTTATTCATGTCAATTTAATCGCGATTTAATTGCAATTTTTAGTCAGATTTATTTCAATAAAATTGCAATTTTACCTTCTTCAATTTAATTGCAATAAATTGTTGATTAATCGTCGATTTTTTTACAATTAATTGCAATTTCTGCTGCTTGGGGAACGATATCAAACTTTGACCTTCGATATATCGAAAATGGAAAACGATATCGACTTCCGATTTGCACCAAAAGTCTTAGAATTTTATTTTCTTCCCAAATAATAAATAAAAATCGGAGGTCCCCATTTTAAGTATGGGATTTAGGATCGTGGGGCCCCCCAGGGGGGCCACAAAATCGGCGTCCCCCTAAAAATATGGCCCCCTTCTAAAATATTTTAGACGTGTTTCGGCGTTTTACAAAATTCGAAGCCGTTCGCGAAAAATTCGAGATGGTACATATTTTAATCAACACCCTGTATAAATGTCCCCTATTCTCGCAAACCAATAGAAGGTGGAGGCCAGAGTGGGGACGATAAGTCCTCTTTACCACTTTTAAGATGCCTGTCAAAAGTGCTAGCAAAATGAGAGTGTATTCGAGCAAAACAAATTTGATCAATTTTAAAATTATATTCAAAAAGCGGGAAAATCGGAATTGGCTCCCTTCTTCCCTAACTCAGAAATCTGTAGACTCAGCCCTACTAGATAGATTCCACTTATAGATTGCGCCTATACGGTGATAATAAATTTCGCGCTGCTCTCTTTAAAATGCATCATTCAAGGCTCCCCCGTTTAAAACATTCATGTATGCAGTGTAAACATCCTGAAAAATCATTCAACAACACTTGAATTTATTTCTCTCCTATGCAAAGTAGAGAAGCTGACACGAGAGAGAGCGGCATTTTCCAAAAGATTAATTAAACTAAGCGCGCAGCCTCAAAAGAGTAACATAAGTGAGTTCGTTTACAATGGTATACCTTTGAATATATGCAGAAACTGCATTTATAGCTATTAGCTATAGTATAGCTGCACGCCCCTTTTTCTGCGCAATGGACCAATACATGGAATTTCCTGGACATAATTTTAAGAATAAAATCCTAGCTGTGGCGAGGCGTGCAATTTGCCAATTCTTCCCCCCCCCCCCCCACCCCTTTAAACACATTAGAAAGGTCGAAACATCTGGTCATCGCCGATGACCACCGCGAAGCATTCGATTCTTTTAATGAGTTTAAATGGAGAAAGTACATCGTTGTCAAATTTCACGCCTCGCTACTGAATCCTTGATTTATGAACAATAAATAGCAAGGTAACTTACTGATGAATCTGAGCATTCATTTTAGAGCTTAAAATGAGACAACCAACGTGGTTTTTGCAACAAAAAAAAATGTCGTATCTGAATTCTTTTTAACCGGGAGATTGTTAGATTTTTTTTTTTTTTTTTATATATTATTTTTTGTTCAGAAAAGCTCAAGGATCATTATTAAATTTAAAAATAGGGTATGTAGACTCTCGGGAAGAGGAATTATGGGAAATTACATTTAAAAAAAAAAAAAAAAAAAAAAAAAAAAAAAAAAAAAAAAAAAAAAACCAACTTAAACTGCTCCTCTGAAAATTTATATATATATATTTTTTTTTTTTCAATTTTTGGTACGTAACTTAAGCTC